>VXAY01006939.1:270262-321392 GCA_013399855.1 Oxyruncus cristatus | reverse complement strand
ATGCTATTTTATTTTATTTTATTTTATTTTATTTTATTTTATTTTATTTTATTTTATTTTACATATTTCATGGCCTCTTCCAGGAGAAACTCTTATTTTTTTTGCCCCTTAAATATGAGATAGATTCCCAAGGGGATAGTTTTTATTAACTGTGGTGTATTTGTTGCTCTTGTATAGATACAATAATACCTGTATATATATCCCAACACTTGATATATTTTCCCTGAAAACTGTATTTCTCCAATGTTACCAACCCCTGGTTCCAACTGAAGTTTTTAGGAGAAGAGGTAGGATCTTTTTATGGTTTTTTGATAATTTAAATCAATAGTAGCTGAAGACTCCAAAAAGTGCATGGCATGGATTGTGGGACAGACATTAACTACACTACCTGGAAAGAATATAGCTGGTGAAGGCTAACTCCTCTTATTCTGATGTGTGACATATGAATGAGAAGTATTGCACTTGACATGACTAAAAGCAGAAAAAACTTTCTATATAGAGTCAAATATTTATTAGAAAATCTAATCAATCTAATAAAAAATACGAGTTGTTATCATCAGTCTAATTGCAATAACACTAATAATCATAACCCCAACTAACATAGAAATGATAAAAAGTGCCTTAAAGTTTTTAAGGCATGTCTATGCCTTTCCCCGGGTGTTATCCACATCTCTTGGACATCCTTCAGGTGCCACAGTTTCACTCTGCCTCAGCTGAAGAGGGATCACCAGCTTTCAGCATCCTCAGGGCTTCACTGAGAGGAATCTGATGCTTACGGAGGAGTTTTCTTCCTCCTTGATCTTTAGCCTTCTTGAGTTTATTGATATGTGTTTACTCAGTACAGGCCACACCATGATGGTACACATGGCACAACCTCAGTTCACCCTGGGGAGGTGATTCACTCACTCTCAGGCAGCCAGGGCAGCTGGCACCAACCAGATCAGTCCCTGTCCCCATGTCCTGGCCCTGTACCACCAGGGCACTGCAGAACAAGAGGGTTTCCTCCAGTGACGGCCACATCATATCTACTGAACTGCAACACTATTCCCACGGGAGGATAGGACATAATGAAAGGATGTTCAAACAAAAGCTGGAACTTATTTAAAGAAATACAATAAATTCTTGACTGTGAGTTAGATACAAGTGTCTTCCCTCAGTTTTGAATTTTGAGGAGGAAAGTAGCACGTAAATAACTGAATCATTGGCTGTTTTGAACTGCCAGAGATGAACCATTGCAACTGCATTTAACTGCCTATCCATAAAGACTAACCAAACACAGACAGAAATATTCTATCCAAATGCTAAAATTATCATAATAACCACATGTAGCAGTAGAGAATAAGAATTGCCAGTTATAAAGCCTGGTCGTCTCCAGTTTGCATCTGCGTTGGTCAATTGATCATAACTGGTGTTTCTGTTTCAAGAACCTCAGGGTTCATCCTAAGCATGCATTTTCAAGGCTTCTGCTATAATCATGGGATTGTTCACTTGATATTCTTCAGGAGGTGTCTGCTTAGTGAGTTTTCCCATATGTGGTTTCTTGACAACGACAGCATGTTTTAGTCCTGCACCACATAGATGTTGTTACAGAATCATCAGAAAGTCATGTTATGTAGCAATGGTAAACAAACACATAAAATATACTTCTATCTATATTTAATTATGGGAGTGTTATGTGTAAAAGTTTGATTTGATTCTTTTCCAGTTATCATGTAATGCTGACAGAAACATTTAAGAGGAATCATGTATTATTTCAGCAGTGGTTCTAAAGGTAAGTCAATGCATTTAACAAAAAGAAGTTCAAACTCCCATGAGGAAACACAGTCTCTTAGTATAAAGTAAATATTGCACATGACCTTAAGAGCCTTTGATGTTTAAAGACCATGTGACTCCAGTGTTGTTTCAAAATGGCAATGAGAACTAAATTACAACTCCATTTGAAGAGAGGTAGATAGGCTCAGATTTCTTTTTTCTTTACTGGAAGTCTAACAGCTTCAGTTCATTTTACAGTGTTCAAAGGGAGAATCTTTACGACTTCCAGTGGTAAACTTTCTAGAAAAGAAATTTCTATGTTCAACAATTAATATTTAATAGCTTTAAACCACCTGGCATGTTACTAGAGTCTTTGCCCCAAGCTGGAGATGTTGACAAGATTGAAGCTGAGATGTCTGGCAATGATATGATGATTAAAGGCATCTGATGATGGAATTTCCATTAAATGTGAAATACTCATATAAAAGACAATAGAATTATTTCAGTCAAATTCCATTCTCATGTACCAAGACATTTATGAGAGCTCCACTCAGAAAGAGTTCTTCAGTCATCTCTGGATGGCATGATTTATCAGAAGTGCCAGCTGTCTAGGTTGTTGCATGTGGTGGGTTGACCTTGGCAGGATGCCAGGTGCCCCATCCAGCTGCTCTATCTCTCCCCTTCCCAGCTGGACAGGGGAGAGAGTAAGGTGGAAGACCAACTCGTGGGTACAGATAAGGCAGTTTATTTAAAGCAAAAAGTAAAGCGGAAGCTTGTGCGCACAAAAGCAAAGCAAAGTGAAAGATAACATGGTTTGTTCTCTACTTCCCATGAGCAGCGATGGTCGGCCACTGCCAAGAAGCAGGGCTTCGGTATGCGTGATGGTTTCTCAGCAGACAGCCATTGGAGACAATGAATGCCCCCTTTCCTGCTCCTTGCCTTAGCTTTTACATCTGAGCTGACTCATGTGGTATGGAATATCCTTTTGGTTTGGGTCAGCCGGCCTACTTGGGTCCCCTTCAAGGATCTTGCCCTCGATTGAGAAAGGAATGTTACCGTGCTGATGCTGTGCTCAGCAGTAGCCAAAACACTGATGTGTTATCAACACCCTTCTGGCTACCAATGCAAAGCACAGCACTGTGAGGGCTACTACGGGGAAATGAACTCCAGCTCAGCCAGATTCAATACATTACAAAATCTGTAAAGATTTTGACAGAAGCTTGTGTGAAATATGGTGAATTTAAATCCAGATTATTTTGAAATATGATGGTGGTACTTTCTAGAACACTATAGATCACAGAACATTCCAAAGAATTTCACTGTCAAAACATTTATATAGTAATACTCTAAGACATCAATATTGTTGAGAGGCTTTGTTGAATTGCACCTAAAGTACAATGTAAAGACTCTTCAGAGTATGTATAACTGTTAGAAGCAGAAAGAGCAAAGACTGCTGATCTGAACAAAGGTTTTTCATGTGTTGATATTTCAGTTTGAGAAAGATGTACTGATAAAAGAATTTATTGAGAAAATTTGGTCAAGAAAAAATATAGGCAGGACGTGAGAAGAAAATCTCATATCCATTAGAACAGTGAGGTTCTGAAATAGACCTTTAGGCAAAGATATGGGGAAAACTAACTTAATTTTTTTATGATAAGGTATATGAATGAAAATGCAGCTCGGTTTGAGTAACTATGCTCTAATTATCTTAACTTTGACATTAAAAAATTAGGATTCATCCTATCTGCTGTTTCAGGCCCAAGTTTAATGCCTGAGATGTTGGCATCTCTATCTAAGCTAGCAATCTGAAATATTTTTCCAGCTAAAGAATTAAACCAGACACTTTCAAAATATATTTAAGCTGATTTATTTTAGGATGAGATGAAACTCATTCTCAAAAATCATGCTTGTTCTACTATTAATCAGTTAATTTTAAAAAAGACAAACAAACAAGGGCCTTAAAAATGCAATACATACTAATGAAATGTTCTTCCTTACATGGTAGTAATGTAGAATAATGTCAAGAACACAAGGTAATTTAATAGTGTGTCAAGCTGATGGAAAGATCATGTTTAAAAGGTCCATTTTCAACAATGACATCAAGTGTTTGAGACTCTCTTTGTCATTTTATGTTTTGTAACCTCCAGTGTTTATTTTTTGCTTCTTATCTGTACACATTTCTTCTTCAAACAAATGCATCTTGCTAATATTTTCATTATATGTTTCTTGCAAGAAAGTATGTTTTAATTTTCAAGTTATTTGCAAGAAACCAACAAAAACCTGAACAACCTTTTTAGTGAGAGTTTGTTCAATTTTGCATTTTCTTTAAAATGCACATCTAGAAGATGAATACTCCATAAAACCTTCACATGCACTCCAACTTTTTAGATATAATGTGTTTTGATTGGTTGGCCATCTTTTTATTTTCTCCTCAGAGGTTGTAATAGCCATGGTAGCAGAGTACATGAGCAGCCATTAAAACAAAGAACACAAAAAGGGTCAAAGTAGCATTATGCTGTTCAGTTTTTACACAGTGTTTGCTGAATTAAAAATCTTGTTCTTGCAGTAATAGGCATTGCTGGAGGAAAAAGTGCACAAGTAACACAATCTAAAAAATTCCAATCCTCATGAGGTCTAGTTAGTACAGTTTCAAACAAAAGAAATAACACTGCTTTTGACTTAAACTTTATTTTATGTTGTTTCCTAAGAAAATCTTATTTGCATTTCAATAAAATTGATTTACATTGTAATAACAAAAACACAAACATGAAAGAAATAGTTGCAAGAAAGTTTCTTACAAATATAGAACATTAGATTTTATAACTGAGTAGTAATTCTTTCTTTATATATTTGGTTAAGCAAGACAGTGCTTCTAAAACGTTCTTGAATATTCATATATTACTTTATATGGTTTTATAATTCTGCATACTCAGAATACAGCATGTTTCCTTTCTTTATATAACAGAAATCAAAAAGGTTTTTGCCTATGTTTTTCTATTTTTTGGACTTACCTGTAGCTATGAAGAAATTTATGTACTCCTAGTAGTATAACAGAATTCCTCATCCTAGGAACAGCAGATCTATCTAGTCTTAATATTGGTTTCTCCAGTGGTAAGGAAAACTCAGTCCTTTTAATTTATTTATTTATTTGTGTGTTTGTTTGTTTATTCCTATATATGCATCAGTTCCACACAGATGTAGACAGATTCTACCCCTATGTAATTTTGATGGACTAACCATTGACAAAGATGGAATTTAAATTTTCACTATCAGTGGCTCGGGTTTTCTCTGAAGAATATTTGGTTCATTCTATTTAGCAGTACTTCAGCCGTAATGTATTTTGTTCTGGCCTAAAGCCAAGAAACATTTAAACATATGGGCAAGATAATTAGAACATTTCAAAATCTGTCAAATACTGGTGGATTAAACTGACCAATTTTTTCTGACCTATTGCAATACTTTGCATTATGCTATTAGAACACAACAGTAGGAACACTTCACTTTTTTACCTGCCAAGGTTCTAATGAGACATTAATTTCAGAAAACATTTTCAAAATAGGAGAAAACCCCTGAAATTTGTTAGAGTAAACAGTAAGCTATTATAGAAAAGTGCAATATGCCCAATTTCAAAGCATGAGAATAATTCTGTTATGAATAAATAAACAAGCTGTCCTTATTGCCAGTAGTTCCACTCAGCATCATTAAACAATTTTGAAGTAACTGCATAAATAAAAGTGTCAGGCCCTTAGAGTTTTTGTATATGAACATACAGAAGCTCAAATCATGCAGAAAAATTGAAAGTATGAACATTTCATACAGCAAGCCTTCAACAAAAGAGAAAAAATCAAGTACAAAGCTGAACTCCATCTTTAATGTTCAGTTTTGACATTGTTGTGGACAGTAATATCATTAATAGTTTGTTTCTGGTCTGTTTATGATGGGATGTTATCATGGGTCATAACCCTGGGCCCTAATGTTCCAAGTCAACTTTCTGAAATGACGGTGCAATCCCATGTGGACATACATTTGTGAAAGTTTGTGTTTATAGCTAGAAATAAAAGCTATAGGATAATTCCACCTACTAGCAACAGCTGTTTGTCACCCACTGATCTTGGGTTTACACTAATTACTATGCTAACAGGTTGTTGATGATTTCTGAAATTCAGAGACTGTGCAGAAAGATGGGGGGATTACCAGTAAATTTTTAGACCAAAAAGGGGAGAAAAAGGGATTTCAAATTACATTGTGTACATTGGAATTTTCCCAAATAATAACTGGGTACTTTTTACAGAGTACTGCTACTCCTTCCTGCTGAGTATTGTAAAAGTGTCCTAGCAGTCAGGGACGGTTTGTTTGTCAAAGTCCTCTGGTGAGCTGCTGTCTGATACCCTACTGCAAATTTCTATCAGCCTATCAATTATTTACTAGAACTTATACATATTATTTTAACTATTACAGGAAGTTTTCAGCCTGAGAGACCATCTAACAACTTTTAAAATGGAAGAAAAACATTGGTTGAGAGATTCCTTTTATCCCAGGTGAACATGAAAGAATACAAGGTAGATTTTAAGAGGCAGGGGCTTGTCCAGAGAGAAAGGTCTTCTAAAAGGGTTTAGTCTTAGGCTGAAGTTACAGCTTTCATGCTGGTGCTGATCTTGCTGCAGAAAGACTTGTTCCAGATTTCTCTGGCACTGCTAATATTAAGGATTTTGGACTGCTTTTAAGGAGCACACATGTCCAGTTTTAAGGATTAACCGTGCTTATGGGAAACAGATTGGTTCAAACTAAAAATTCTCTCTCGGACTGGAGTATAAAGGTTATTAATTGTAAACAAATGGTTTAGCTATTGAACAAGTAGCCACTGGAAGTAACCACAGTGCATTTTACGCATTATAATCAATAGTGGAAATATTAAAAAAAGGTTGCTACAAGTTGACACACAAGTTGATGTAGCTCAAATTGAAGTTAAATAAGATCACTGTGAGTCTGTATGTGCTTTCCCATGTATGTATTTGCCATGTTCTAAAAAGTGGGTGTGGTTTTTCAGTCATGACACCTAAAGTCCATATAACCATGAGCACTTCCATCTAATGATCTCATGATCTCATACAGGGTGCTATGTTAAACTAGAAAATTTTATTTAAACTTCTGTCCAAAAAACTATGTGAGAAGCATATATGAACTGCCACTACCAGACAGTCTTCCTAGGTATGTCTACTTTCTGTGCACTTTCCCCTCAGTACATCTATGTCCTCTTCTTTTTTTCAATACAATTCAAAATCATACAGGGACAAGACACTCTTGATTCAGTTTTTAGACCTAAATACAGGTTACATATATATTAAAAGTAATAAAACATATTGTAAAATTTAGGAATACTTCATTTTTTACATCTTGTTTAGCTTGTAATTAGCAAATAATTCACTTTTTTCAGAGAGCATTAAGTCCACATCTTTTTTTTTTAATGTCTACATAGTATTTCAACATTTATTTCAGTATTTCCAGCTACTATCAATTAACTGACTAACTCTAAGTATATTACATTGAATTATATGCTCTAAAATCAATAATTAAAGTCACTGAACTTATTTAGTATCCAGTGGAGAATTCATTACACTTCATCAAAGGCTTTTTTTCAATATGAATATGGAAGAGTATTGGAAAACAGCCTAAAAGCCCTGCTAACCTGAAGACTCAAGTAGTTAAAAACCAATCCAAAGTTGTTCAATTTTTCCAATATCAGGTTATTAGAATAATATATCAACAAGCATTTTTAAAATATTATGTAGGCTATTAGTATAACTGTCTCTCCAAATTAATTTAATGAAATAATACTTCTATATTAGTAAATTAGGAAGAAGGATAAAGACAAATGTAAAAGGAAAAGAGTTCCTATCAGGAAATGACTGAGATTCAATTTCAGCTTCCAATTCATAGGACTGAATTGTGATTCTAAATCTTAGTAATAAAAGAATGCAAGTCTAAGATGAAAATGCAGGTAATATAGACAGGCTGTTAAAATGCTAACTTAAGAAATGCTGGTAGGTTTCCCAAACACATTTTCCTCCAAAAAACAATCTGTTTGAATTTCAATTTAAACCTAGTTTTAGATTTCTGATTTTACATTTTTCCACTCTTTCTATTCATTGAATTTCATTGGTAAGTTAAAGGATTTTACAAAACTGATGAAACTTGCACACAGAAGTTCTAATTAATTATATTTTTGTAGCACAATGTCTGTGCAAAGACAAAGTATATGTTCATAATAAGTTATGCTTGCAGAATCATAAAGCATTATAATCAATAACTGGGATAGGTTTAATTTAAAAAAAAAAAAAGTAAAATCAAGAGAAGTTGAGATTAACTTTTTCTTCAGACAAAAATCCACAGAAAGTGCTGTTATCTGCTGTAAAACAGCAGTAGAAAATGCCATATTTTTCATAAAGAAATACAATTTCTTTCTGAAGTCAGATGACAACATCTTCTACCCTGGGAGGACCATTCTTACTAACAGATATTAGTACATTCTATCTGAAAGTACTGAAGAATTACAACATCTTCCCCTATGATATGTCTTTTCAATTTTCTTATTGAATCAAGTTCAAAAATATAACAGAAGAAGCTGGGGAAAAAAAAAAAGGAAGTGGGATATAACTCAAAAGAACAAGAGTCTAGAAATGTTCACAGGCAGTTTTGAGGTACAAACAGAATTAAAATGAACCAGTAATATTTACAGGCAAAAACACTCAGCTCACTGAACTATCTCCAATGCTTTCTTTGAATAGTTGCACTGTTTCTAAAGCTCTCACCAGGGTTTAAAATATGACTAAGGTAATTTACCTCCTGATATGGCATTAAATTTAGCAGTTCTTAATGATCAGATATAATCCATTTAATTCTGGTGAACTGCAGCAGTGAAAGTGAAAATTGATGGAAGACTGATATAATTATACCCTACCAATAACCAGATTATTTTAAGAGTCTGTCAAAAAGATTAAAATGTAAAGATTTTCTAAAGCCATCCTGGAATAGTATTTAATAGGAATCTTTCTTTGCTCAAATAAAGATTTTTTTTCTTCTTTTTCTTAGGTCAAAGATAAATTAAAATAACCCTAAAGAGAGCTAAACATAATTAACAAAATGTTATCTGTCAAAACAACATATATCATGGAATCATATAGTTGTAGAATGATTTGGGTTGAAAGGAATCTTCAAAGATCATTTAGTTCCACCTCTCTGAATTGAATAAGGGTGTCTTCAACTTGATCAAGTTATTTAAAGCCCCATCCAACCTGACCTTGAATGTTTCTGGGGATGAGACATTTACGACCTCTCTGGGCAACTTGTTCAAACGTTTCACCACCCTCATCGTAAAAAAGTCTTCCTTATATCTAGCATGGATCAGCCCTATATTAGTTTAAAACCTTCACCCCTTGTCCTATCACTACAGGACTGCACCTTCAATCCTGTGTTTAGTTCTGGGCCTCTTACTACAAGAAAGATAATGCTGGAGTGTGTCCAGAGAAGGGCAACAAAGCTGATGAAGGGTCTGGAGCACAGATCATATGAAGAGTGGCTGAGGGATTGTTTAGCCCAGAGAAAAAGAGGCTATGGGGAAACTTTATCTACAACTACCTAAAAGAAGATTAAAATGAGGTGGGGGTTGGTCTCTTCTCCCAGGTAAGAAGTGACAGGACGATGGCCTGAAGTTGTGCCAGGAGAGGTTAAGGTTGGATATTAGGAAAATTTCTTCATAGAAACAGTTGTAAAGCACTGAAACAAGCTACCCAGGGAAGTGGTTGAATCACCACCCCTGGAGCTGTTTAAAAGTAGATGTGGGACTTAGAGACATGGCTTAAGTGGTGATGCTAGGCTGATGTTTGGACTTGATGATCTTAAAGGTCTTATTATTCTAGAGCATATATAAATGATGAGAAGTAAGAAATGACTTCATACTGTAAATCTTTATTTATAATTGCTTTTCAAAATACTGTGATATAACCTCAGCTCCTCAGACAACAAGGAAGGAGAGGAGAAGACAAAGATACTGATGCTCTTTAATTCAGATACCTTTATGGCTTAGACACATATTACTTGCATAGCTAAAGACTATGTTTTTATTACAAAGTGGTTATTATAATAATGAGTAGTGTGTAATTACTAAGGAATATAAAACTTAAAAAATTAATGTGTAAAAATAACATATTAATGAACAGTATGTAAATCAGTGAGTAAAACATATTTTTTTTTACTACTCATTTACTCTCTACAACTACCTGAGAGGAGGTTGTAGCCAGGTGGGGGGTTGGTCTCTTCTCCCAGGCAACCAGCAGTCGGACAAGAGGGCATGGTCTTAAGCTCTACCAGGGGAGGTTTAGGTTGAATATTATGAAAAAATTTTTTACAGAGAGAGTAATCAGCCATTGGAATGGGCTGCCCAGGGAAGTGGTGGATTCACCATCCCTGGAGGTTTTTAAGATGAGACTCGATGTGGCACTTAGTGCCATGGTCTAGTAACCACAGCAGTGTTGAATCAAGGGTTGGACTTGATGATGTTGGAGGTCTTTATCAACCTGTTTGATTTTATAATTCTATGATTGTTTCAGGCATTGTGTATTATTAGGTGTGGACTACTTCAAATAGTGAATACACATAAAGTAGTTGGGATTGCTTCAACTAAGGTCCTGCACCTGGGTCAGAGCAATCCCAAACACAGGCTGGGCAGAGGACAGATTGAGAGCAGCCCTGCCAAGAAGAACTCGGTGTTTCTAGTGGATGAAAAGATAGACATGAGCTGGCAATGCACGCTTGTAGCCCAGAAAACCAACCCTAACCTGGGCTGCATCAAAGGACACCTGGCCAGCAGCCTCAGGAAAGTGACTCTGCTCCTTTACTCTGCACTCGTGAAACCCCACCTGGAGGACTGTGTTCAACTCCAGGGCCCCCAACATAAGGGCATGGACCTACTAGAATGAGTCCAGACAGGGGCCTTAAAAATTTTAAGAATGATGGAACCCTCCCCAATGAAGACAGGCTGAGAGATTTGAAGTTGTTCAGCCTGAAGAAGAAAGGCTCTGGGGAAACCTTTTATCAGCCTTCCAGTACCTGAAGGGAGCCTACAAAAAAATGGAGAGGAACATTTTACAAGGGCATGTAGTGATTACACAAGGGCGAATGGCTTCAAGCTGAAAGAGACCAGATTTAGATTAGATGTTAGAAAGAATTCTTTACTTTGAGGGTGGTGAGACACTGGAACAGGTTGCTGATAGCAGTCAGGTATACCCCAGGAAGTGTTCAAAGCCAGATTGGAGGGGTTTTTGAGCAAACTGGTCTGGTGCAAGGTGTCCCTGCCCATAGTAAGGGGGTTGGAACTCAGTGATCTTTCAGATCCCTTACAATCCAAAACTTTCTATGTTTCTATGATAAATGATACAATAAGGTTTATTCTGACTTATGTAAGAGTGGGTCACATTTCAGTTACAACAAAAAGCAGAATGTGAAATTTTCTTAATGTGGATCTAGGATATCTTTTGTAAGTGTAGATACTAGAAAATGTATTGGTCATTTCCAATTTAACTAAGACCTGGGTAATTCTCTACAACAGTCAGCTGAAGAAAACAATAATCAAATGAGCATATTTCAAACATTTTTCATGGGATCTGAACTTGTCCAACTTTATATTTTTAATCTGTGATCTGGAAATCTATCACTGGGAAGATTTATATATGCCATAAAAATTAGTGGAATGAGTTGTAATGCAGAGAACACACTCAAAAAAACCCTGTCTAGATTATTTGATAAGTGATGTACTTAATTAGCATTTACTTTGTGCAGCCATATTACAATTATAAATCCAGAAAGAAGGAAAGAAAGCATACCTATGCAATGAATGACTGTTTCTTATATGGAGAATTTGTTTTCTTAGAATGATTAGGAGAACTGGTTGGTGCAGTTTAATGCTTGGTAGCCCATCTGCAGGGCAAAATGTTACATTAATGTAATAGTAAATCATGAATTGTTAGGGACTGGTACAGCAGGATGAACTAGAACAAGCCTAGGGTATACTAGAACGTGTAAATCACAATTATATGATACTTTTTTATTCTGTTTGGAATAAAAAAGGGGCCATGCATTTCTTTCCTTGTCTTATCTCATGTGACATTTGTCACTTGTGACAAGGAAGCTTACATTTAATTTGCACACTTACCTTGTGGACAGTCTTAGTGTCTGTACAAAAGGGCCTGTTTCTGATAGGTTTTATTATTATTATTTTTTTTTATGAACTGCTTTTTAGCAAGGCCTTTGTCTGTTAGCAAATTTCTGTAGTATAATGCATCCTGGAAATAAAATAAAGGGTAATATTAAAATGTTTGTGTGTGGAGTGACAGTGATTCTGAAAAGAATGTAGAGGTCATGATAAGAAAACCTGAATATGTCATAGTAAAGAGTTTGTCTGATTATGTGATATAAAAAAAAAAAAAAAAGATTTATGTGTAGGGGAGTACTGACCTACTGACAACCCCCACAGATGCATTGTTGGAATGGATTTTTGAACATTGTATTTTTCTAGTATCCTTCTTTTAAGAGTATCCTTATTTTTAAGTTTGAAAAGGCTGTTGCATAAAAGAGCCATGAAAATTAGTCTCTAGGTGAAGAAACTTTTCACTGAAGAGTGGGCAGAAAACAGTCTCTTAAACATTTAAAGAACTTAGTTGCAATATGTGAACATACCTAGGAGGAAATTGTGCTAGAGAGTACTGGGATATTTCACTTATCAGAAAACCATTATAAAGGCTTATTTTCAGAAATCTGTGCTTTAGTGCATTAGTGCACTATTTTGCCCAAATAATAAATATTGTTTCAAGGTCATGTCTATTTAACCCCTCATGGGTAGACATGACCTCACAAAATTGTTTTAAAATGTTGTAGAATTTAAATGCTAAAACGATTTAAAATGGTCTTTTAAATTGCTCCCCATCCATGTTGTTTAAGGAAGGTAGATTGTGTTATGCATGTCCTTTAATTTATGCTGAATCTGGGCTGTACTTCACAATGGGAACCTCGTTGTCACTTATCAGCCTTTAAATACTGGCTTTTCACCAAAATGAGTACTATTTCTGAACATATTGTGCATATGAAAAAAAAATGTCTATCAAATAGGCACTGCTGACAGTAGTACAAAAGTGTAAACACATTGCCACTTATTGTAGAAATCATATCTACAACTCATTGGTCATTCATTTGGGGTGAATTCACATGGGTAAGCTTGCTTTCTTTTTTCAGATTTTTTTTTTTAACATCCATCTGTTCACATAGATTCCACAGATTGTGCTTGTAGTTCTGGCTGTCATAGCACAAGAAGGCTTAGCAAGTATAGCTAATATACTTTAAAAGTAGTTTGAAAGTGATTTAAGAACATGGAGAAATGTGTAGGCTTCAGGCAATCCAGTACCTTAGAGAATGTACCCATCCCAGAGCTGTAAACTCCAATAAATCGTATTGTGAACATACTGTAAACATTTTCAGTGTTCCAGCTGGCAAAATGTATTTTCACTCACGCAACATAGACCCTGTACCAGCATGATTTTTTGCTCTTGACCAAAAGGACACAATTACGTTTTAAGTAATGTTTAGGTTCTGTGTTGCATTCTTTGCCTTCACTTAAAATACAATCCCGTCTTTTATTCAGCATCCCAGAACAAATTATTAGTAACTAGAACCAATATGTACAGATGGACAGTTAAAATACAATACGAACCAAAAGTAACAGCCTGTCCCATTTAAAGTCAATTGGACTGGAAATGAAGCCCATTTCAGCACCGCTAGGGCTGCCAGTCCCTGATATTATCACAGACGACAACCATATTGTCAGTCATCATTTACTCTTGGTAAATCCATGTTGACTGTTCCCAGGTATATTATTGTCCTTGTGCTCAGAAGCATGCTGCCAGAGGACTTACTCCATGATTTTCCTAGGTGTAAAAGTGAGGCTGAAAGGCATGTAGTTCCCTGGATTTTTAGGACATTTACTCTCTCCAAACATTAGGGGCACTGTTCATATCTCCATGACCTTTCAAAAAAGACAGAAAACAGACTCGATAAGACATCCAGCTGTTCTCTGAGTACCTTTGGATTTAGCCCATTTTGCCCCATGAACTTGTGTAGATCGAGTTCTTGAAAACAACCTCTCCCTTGATCCTAATCTGTCACTGAAAGGTCTCTTCAAACCCTGCATCTGATTAGAGAGGTCTGTAATGGTGGTACATAAGCTAAGTTTCCAAATCAGAGTTCATAGTACTCCCAAACCACCACTCCCTTATCACCCTGCTGCAGAGCTTCTCTCAGTCCAGTCCATTGTGGGTACCATTTACCTTACTGCAGAGAATTGGGCCCTCACATAAGAATTCCTGTCTTCTTACTATTGTATTCCTGGGCTCCCTGTTTACGTTTCTTCTCTGTGGAGGTTATTAAAACCTTCCTGATAGTCCACTTGCATTATCTCCATATTCTGAGTCATCTCACCTTTCTCCTCCAGGGAAAATGTTTTAATCAACAGCAGAGCAGAAGTTATGCTGAGAAGGTGTAATTCCTGAAGGGCTGATGTCCAGGAACCACCTACCTAAATTAATTCCCATGGATTTTGAGCTTTCAGATGTAGCTCGTGGTCTGAAGGACATTGTGATGGAAGACTCAGACTAAAAAGATAAGAGCAGCCCAGTAGAGAACAACCAGACAGCCAGAAATCTTACTGTCTGTTTGTTTGACAGGGCACCAACCTTCTCACCAGATCACAACAGCTTGTCTTGGATCATTGGAAGCAAACGCCTGCAAGGTGGGATGCAAATGACAGTGTGAGAAACAACATAGGTGACTTCCCTCAGTCTCTTGTTTTGTCACAAATAGTGCAATCCTAGGCAGAACTTCCTCTCCGTCTTAAATGCGCAGCCCCCAAGAACTGCTATGGCTTTGTCCTGTCACTCTCACTTCTGCCTTGCTCTTCACGCTATGCCCTTAGCCCCTGTGTGAGTTGTCAGTATCCTGTTCTACCATATCGTGAGTTGTCACATCCAACTGAACTCATGCCCTTAGCTGAACTTTACCTCTTAAATGGCCAAGCCTGCAAAAGAGCACCACCTCATACATCTGACCAGATTTCACAAAGCTGGATACGTCTGGTTTTTATGAAAAACTAACCCTCATGTAAGTAGGCATAAAAGAATACATGTCTAGGAAAAATTATATGCATGAGTATCTGTAGAAAAGAGACAAACAGGATACTCTGGAGGTAGTGTATTTGTATTTATGCAAAGTTTTGCAGAAATTGCTTGTCCTCAGTAAACATAATTTAATTAATCCACACCTATCCTTGATCCAAACATATGTGTCACCATTGTTGGTTGGGGATTTAATACTGAATCAGAGGAACAGTTTTCATAAACTAAATGTATAGATACCTTATTTCTCTGATGTTCTTGTCCCTTCTTTTCTGTAAATCTTGCCAGTTTCATCCTATGATTTCCATAAGAATCTAAGCCCAAAATATTTGCTTTCCTGTGCACCTATTGTGAGACACTAGTTTGTCAATGTTTGTTCTAAGCTTTAAAGTATAACTGCCAGCCAATATCATGTATGAGTCCATTAGAAATAATAATTTTAGAGAAGCAGTTTAATGTAAATGTTATCTCCTCATTTTCCCCTTAATCTAAAGAATGTTAAATATACAAGTCATATATATTTGTTAGAAAATGTCAGCCAAAGATTTAAAAGTATGTGTTTAAAGTTAGACTCATTTAATTGTACTTCAATATGTGTTATGAATGCTTACTGAAAAAGGTCTTTAAAGTCTGTTTTTCAAAGTGCTCAGCTCTTAGAACTCATTTATCTTCAATTTGAATTTCACATGCTCAGCAGTTTGGTACAAGAGGATGTATTTAGTGTCTTATAAACATAAATATCAATACAGAACCCTAACTTTAGGTGGTGATGTTTCAATGCTTCTTGGTATGGCATATTAAATTTATTTAGAACTGTTCATTGGCCATCTGTGAGCCCACAAGTGAACTATATCTCATATGGTAAGCAAATCTGTAGCTTTTTTTTTTTTTTTTTTAATATGTAGCTAAGAAACATTACTTGCTAGTCACTTTAAATTTAAGCATGGATTGCAGAGAAAGTATTTTGAAACTACATGGTAACCTGCTGCTAAAATACTGTTTACACTGACAATTTAACACAGTGGAGAAGTGCTCGTTTTCTATTTGGTAAAATTTATGACCAGATCGAGATGAGAAGAGCTTCCATGATAGAACTCACAGAAACTGTCAGGCGGTGGGTGACAGTCACTAGCATTGCCAATGAAATGAAATTTTGAAAGGTACTCCACCATTGCCATTGCCAACAGATAATTGGACACTCTGCATAGGTTACTTCTAAACTAGGAGATTTTCATCCTATACATAGCAAAAAACTGCTGAAATGTTCCGATTTCATTAGTATAGTGGACATTCTTAGCGATTACCAAGCCTGGGTACTTATATTATCTAAGCATCATTACATCTGAAGATTGAGTTGTTCTTAAAGTGTTTGAAAAGCAGAAGAAGGTAAAATAAGCTTAAATGGAACAGAGTTAAAAGCAGCAAGCTCCTCCCTTGCCTGTCACACAGAGAAGCATATAATACACATCAAGCCTTGTCAGAAAAGTCCATATTTTCAATACTGGTGGAAAGTCAGCCATGAAGTTGTGAGTGTCCCATTTTAAACTCATAAATTAAACTATTAGCCAATCATAGCAGGGTATGTAAGTCACAACAACCAGAAAAAAAAAAAAAGGTTTTTTTAATAGTTGCCAGGTAATCACTAGCAGCTCAAATCAATTAAAATGGCAAGTTTAACTAATTAGAGAGAAGGATTTTAGCCTTTTCTGTCTCCAGCACCAATGATCACACGAAGATTGCACTCTGTCCTGCCTGTTTGATGAGATGGTTTGATAAGATTTTTCCCACAGCATTCATGGGGCTTTAAATTTTAATTAAAAGATTTCTGGTTCCTTTCTCATGATGTCACAAAAGTGGCTCTCTTGAATATCTGACTTCTTAAACAATAGTAGAATATGAAAGCATATGAGAGACTATTCTGGAGAGAATATCTTGAATCTCTAAATCATCTTAACTGAATTCTGGTTATTGATATTCATCATATTCCATTTTTGAATCAAGAATAATCACTGACTACTGTGCTTTCCTCATCTGTTTTAAAAATGGAGTACAGAAGGACTGCCTCTAATATCAGCTGTATTGGGGTAGAAGTTGATGTAGCAAACTGGTTAGGAAACAGCTGATGTGCCACGGCCATGGCAGTTCCCAAAACCAAAGTCTTGTGTGTGCAAAGCTGCTTTTAACATGTTTAGACCTTTTCTACCAATAACAGAAATTTAAATATATGCTTTAAATTAAGATTCCATAAATATCTAGAAATGAAACTGTGCAATGCAATTAGAGAATCTGTAGAATTAAATATATTTTATATATACTGAATATAATATAAATCATAGTAGAAATTGTTAACGATTTGCACATGGTATCCAGATGAAATGTAATTTCTAAAATAAAAAAAAAACAGCATACCATGTTGTAATAAAGCCAGTTTCACTCATGCAATATAGTTGAAGTCGGTAAACCTACACTAACAATACCTCTACACACAGGAATATTTGTCGTGGGTTTACCAGCCCCCCCACCCCAGGGTTGAAAAATAGTTAATTCTATGTAGATTTTCAGAGCAAAGCCAATCACAAGTTTTAGGAACACCTCTGTGAATGGCATATTTAAGAAAATGGAAAAGAAGCCTGTTGCGCAGAAGAAATTCCAGCCCAGAGGAGAGCGGAGGAGAACAAGAGATAACCATGTAGCCTCCAAGGTCAGTGTAGCAGGAGCAGGGAGAGGGGACCCCCTGGGCCTCTCCTCCCACCTCCAGTAGGAGAAAAGACTTAAAAACTAAAACCCCTGCCACCTGTGGAAGATCATTTGGAGTGAAGAGACCCTCTTGCAGCTCATGAAGGAGCCTGTGCCAGAGCAGAGAAGTGCATGGAGGAAGCTGTAACTCCGTGGGAGGCCTAAGATGAAACAGAGTCTTGCTGGAGACCTGTGGCCCTTGGAGAGAGAAACCTACGCTGGAACAGGTGTCCCGGGTAGGACATGTGATCCCAGTGAGGGATTTATGCTGGTGTAACTCATTTGTGACCCTAAAGGACAGCAGATTACAGAACTGTTGTCCGAGGGTAGACTCATGCTGGAGAAGCTCATCCAAGGCTGTCTCCCTTGAGAAGGGACCCCACAAGAAACAGGGCATGGACCCGATGCCATTATCCCCTGTAACAGTGGTGAAGACCCTGGTGCAGCAAGTTGTCCCCTTGCAGTCCATGGAGGACCTCACAGGGCCCGAGTACCCCCCAGCCTCCGGTCCTGGCCCGGCAGGGAGGAGCAGGGACAGTCCTGAGGTCGACGTGCAGCAGAGAGAGAGAGAGAGATTTCCAGCTACGGCTGATCGGATCTGTCGCCTTAGAGATAAGAGAAGAAAACTTTCAAGTGCTGCAAATTTGATTTAGAGGAACTGTAAACCCTGAAAGTAGAAAAGAGATTTTTCTCCTCCTGGACTGATATAGGGGGGAGAGATAATTTTGTAAATACATAACATTTTCTTCATAATTTTACCCAGTTAGAATTGTTGTATATATTATTCTTTAGTTTTTATCGTGCTAATAATAAATTTAATATTATTCCCCCACATCAAGTCTCTTTTGTCTGTATAAAACTTCTCTCACCTTATAGCAATTGTGTAAAAAGTTTAAAAAAAAGTTAGTCCAGAGTAAACCCATGGCAATATTTTAGCACATAGCTTGGAATATTTTAACTATTAATAAAATGCAGATTCTTAAAATTAAAGCATTAAACCCATGAAGCATTTTAGCAAGGATTCTGATACACTGATTTTCTCTGGAAATTTATAAATCCGTATTAGAAATTTTTCTACTGGGTCCAAAATAAGAGTTATTTCAGATAATTTATATTACTTATGTTGCGAATCAGTCTAGATATGGAAAGATTTTATGGAGTTCTAAAGAACTCAAGAAGTCTCTCTTACAGCCTTTTTTTACTGTTTATTAACTTGTCAGAATAATATTTAAAAATGCTGTGGTAATCTTGTTATTATCAAAGTATTTACAAATTTTTGGAATTTTCTTTCATGTAATAGTTACAGAACAGTGTTATTTCATGTTTTATTTTTCCCCATGTCATTTTATATCTGGATAAGGTGGCTAACATTTCTCCACGTCATTTTCTTTTAGTTTCTGTACTTTAATCCTGTTATTTTCTTGCAGTTAGACTGTATGTATATTGCTGACTTTATTAGACTAAAACCCACTTCTTGAAAGCAAAGGATTTAATATGTTTTCTCACCTCTGGCATTTGAAAGTGTGTCTTACACATGTCAGATTTTAAAGTATTATAATTTTAGAACCTTATAGCTTTTCTTTTAATATTCTGATAAAGTCGAGTAATGCAGTCAAATGTGTCAGTAAGCAGAAAAACTCTTGTCCCTGTAGGATTTCATTTGTAATGTAAAAAGTAAAATTCATTCATATCAGTAAGGCAGTGTCAGGACAGTGAAAATTTGATATAACTTCATGGAAGTCAAAAAGCTTCTTCAGATTTGAAGTGCCCCAAACAAGTTCACAGATTCATAGAATATAATCTAACACATATTTAAATCAGCAAAATTACATTTCGAAGAATAAAATTGTGTGGATTTTTTTGTTCAAATTTTACACCTTGGAAGCTATCTGATTATCATGAGCTGATAGCTAGTGACTCATTCAAGACTTTACTAGCCAATTTGTTTTGGTCTTATTTTTGTACCTAATGGAGATGCTAGTTTTTTTGTTGCATTGTCATATACTTGGGTCTCTCAGCTGAAAGCCTTGTGCGGCGCTACAAGCTGACTAGCTGTGAAAACACTTGAACAGTACATTTTTAAAATTTTCAGGAAACAGCCACTGTCTTTAGGGCATCATTTCACTATTTCCCATTAGCTGATAAAGGAGTTTCCTCAAATGCATAGGAGACATGATCATTTGGGGAAAAAAATTGCCTTTTCAGTAACTTTTATATTATGTTTCTTTTGTTAATTTTTCACAAGTAGCCTACAGTAATAATAATGCAAATTTGAGTTACATCAATGTATTTACTGTATATACACCTGAAGC
Organism: Oxyruncus cristatus; assembly: GCA_013399855.1. Lineage (NCBI taxonomy): Eukaryota > Metazoa > Chordata > Aves > Passeriformes > Cotingidae > Oxyruncus > Oxyruncus cristatus. The sequence goes on along the minus strand of VXAY01006939.1, from coordinate 301,378 downwards.
CTATGCAGTGCCTCAGTAGTGGTTGTTAAACAGAAACTAATGACATTTGATGTATTTATTTAATTGTTATATATTTGTTAAATAACAAAGATAAGAAAAAGACTAAAATAATAAAGAAATTGCCATTTTATCCAATTTTTATTATTGTATGTAATTTTCAGGAACTGGCTTAAAGTTTATTTAAAGTTTACCTACATGTTCTTAGGTTATCATCAAACATGTAAATGCCAGAAGAAGAAAGGATATTTGTTTTTGAACACAAGCAGTTCATACACAAATTGAGAGGAAATATCTAAAAATATTCACCCTTTGAATATCTTGTAGAGATGACTATGTGGTTTTTATGTAATTTTTTTTGTTTTGTTTTGTTTAAGACTTTTTTTTTTTAATAATGTGGATGTACTGATTAACTTTCAGGTATCTTTATCTTTTAGGGTTACAGTAGAGAGAATAAAAATATTTGGTTTTGTTCTGAGAAAGAGTGCTGTTTACTGATCCCTCACATGTTGATTCCCTGTTTATGGGAAACTGCATCAAATGAAATCCTGGCATTTTTTTAACTATAACTTATGCGGTCCCTGTAGTTGTAGAACAGAGTTGACCACAGGGGCATTCAGACAAGCTTGACCTCCTTTAGGGAGCAGCTGGCCCTCACTCCACCATGACACAAATAGTACTATACTTCTGAATGAACTGAAACTCTTCTAAATTCTGTTATGAATTTTACCTCTAAATATCTTTTTTTTTTTTTCCCCTAGAAATTTGAAAATGTATTTTGTAGTTTCAATCTCTGCTAATTTAATTATAGGATTTCCAGAATAATCGAACACCACTCTGTCTGCTAGTTATGCTGAGTTTAACCAGCAGTTAATGGAAAATCAGCAAAATCTGGCAAACTGTCATAGACATTTTGGAATCTCTCAGTCCTGTGAATCTGACACTTTTCTTGATTCTTATTTTAAAGTGATCCTGGAGTTGACTGCTAGTTTCAGACTTACGGAATGGATCCTGTCTGATTTAGGCCTTTAGGATTTTGTGCCTCCAGTGGCTATGAGTGGATATGAGTAGATTTTGCTTTCATTTTCCTTACAAATAATGGAATTCCAAGTTACTTCAGTAGATCTATTCACTTTTGGATGAACTGACTACAGCCTCACAACTTCAGATATTAGTTGCATTATTTGCATTCTTACAAATAATAAATCACGAAGAACATAAACTCATGAATTCTCTTTAAGCAACAGAAAAGCCCAAAGTTAAAACCTGCAATGAGAAGAAGAAAATCGTGGGGTGTTGATTTTAAGAAGAATGAATAATGTTATGTTAATAGGCAGTTGCAAGCTATGTCTGGTCTTCCCTTTATACCTTTGCTAGTGAGTGCCAGCTGGCGTACAGTGCACAGATTAGACTGTGATGAAGAACATTATTCACAAAGATTCCAGTCTCCTCTTTTTCTAGTATATGTACAATTCACTGGGGAATCACTTAAAGAATAATTAAAATTTTAGAAAGATGAAAATCTTAACAAGTTTATGTTTTAAGTACTTATGACTAGATATTGTAGAAAAAAGCACATTCAGGCATTGATGATTGGGGAAAAAAGCAGATTCAGTGTAGAAGGGGACTTGCAAATTCACAAAATTATGCAGATGGTAGGAAAAAAAAAGGACTTTGTCATCAGAGCTGGTAGCTTTTATCAGACAGTTCTGCAAGGAGTGTAAGACATGCTATAACACTGCCCTTGGAGATGTAAATCCCTGTATTTACTATGTTGTTGAGCATAATTTGCCTGTCCATAGTTTGATTCTTGCCAAAACAACTCCTCCACTCTTTGTTGCTAGAAGCAAACCACATCTGTCTCTGGATGTCAGTTCAATCCTTGAGAGTTGTATATAAATGAGGAAGAATAAAAAGCCCTTGCAATACTTAAAAGCAGGCTCTGTTTGTTCAACTAGGAAGTCTGAGAGATGTAATTACAAAGCAGGTGATCGACTACTATGCATGCTGATCTTTAATCAACACATACTCAAACCTGGAAACCCATAGTACAAGAAAACAATTAGTTATTTGAATAGCTAAAGGGAAATAAAATACGAATATGTTAAGAGCCGCCTGACAGCTTATTACTGTACTAGCATTATGTGTCAGTAAAACACACATTTATTTGGAGCCTGTATGATAGTTTTAAACAAATCAAATTGTTGAAAAGTTTAAAATGTCAATCACCAACTGGAAGCATTTTAAATAAACAGCATTCTAAATTTTCACTTTATATTTATTGTGTTTTCTGCCTTATTTATGAATATTAATTTAGACATATGAAATAATGACATGAAATAAAGAGCCACGGCATTCAGTGATTCTATGTCAGCTAGATCCATTAAATACAATTTTCCCTAATTTATAGCAGCTTGAGATAGGCTGAAGTTAGTTCTGTTTTGAATGTCAATAAACTATGAAAAGTGAGAGAAAAATGGGACAAAGTTCAACATTTACCTGAGTTCTTTCCCTTATCACAGACAGCACGGTAAAACATCCAGGCCTGCTTTGACCACATAACTTTATGAACTGGTTCTATATTAGTCTGTATGAATTCTGGTCACACAACTAGATACGTTCCCTTCCCAGGCAAAGGTAGATTTTTGTCTTGTAAGCATATGGCAATACTTGTTCCAATATGCAGGAAAAGTATAAGCTGAATGCCACTTGTGTGTGAAATCTAACCTTTACGTAAATTCTCTTTATTTCGTTGATCATTCTTGAAATAAGAGGCAACAAAAATGGCAAAAGTTTAGTAGAACAATAGAAGACAGCAAAGGAAATTATCAATCATATAAAATTTCTGCTTTTACTCAGCTGTAGAATTTTAGGAATTTATATTACAGTTTCAGAAGTAAATTTTGATTGTTTATCCTCTTTGTTGCCTATTAGAGTCTCTTTGGCTTTTCATTTCACATTATCAAGTGATAAGCCACAAAAAATAGCAGCACTTACAGAACAACATATGGGAATATATATATATATATATATATGGTTCTGTATGAAAAAGTTATAGAATTATCAGAAAACCAGTTGAAATTGTTAATGCTATATTTTTCTTAAATGTATAACTTTTGGTTATAATGGTTTATAGTGGCTTGAAAATAAAGCTGTTGTAGCATTTAAAAAAAAGGATTAGGCAATTATAAGGGTGTAGTATGTTTAGACCTAGATATACCCTTCACTTTAGCCAGCACTTAAGGTAGTGAGTGTTTGGCTACTCTTCTGGAAAGCCTTCTTTCTCTTTGTCCCCTTGAGTCCCAAGGTGTATGCAGGGTATGATTTAAGTGGTTTCTGCTATGACTTTAGCCTGATAACTCTGATTTTCTCCTGCTTTCTGTGGGAAGTCAAGAAGTCCAGGGAGGATTGAAACCTGCCTGTTTTTTTGAGATTCTGATACTTGCTGGATCCTGATCCATGACAATGAAGAGCCCATGCAATAATGTTCCACTGATATAAAACATTGCTGTAAATATTTAATGGGCTTCTTTTTATTATTTTATTTCTTGTGTTATCTATGTCTTTCTTGCTGGCCTCTTCCCCCTCCACCACCTTCGCCCCTCTATTCTTGCCTACAGAAATTTAACAAAGGGAAGAGCAAAAGCAGAATATTTCAGCAGATCTTGATGAAAATGAGTCTACTCTACACTGAGTTTGTTGGGAAGAGAAGCAGTTAGAGGAGTGGAGGTGTCTAGTAAAGAAATGTAATAGAAAGTCTACATGAAGCAAGACAGGAGAAAATTTGAAAAAAATGCAATATACTTCAATAAGACGGCTGTGTGCAGTACAAGCAACTAAATGATAGATTATTGTGAGTAAATGTAAATATACATTTCTGCATTCAGTTATTGAACTGGCTTCAGTAAATATACACCTCTTGTAACCTCCATGCAGAATAAATAGAAATTGGATTCTGCATGAGCAATGAAACCACATTAGTGGGCAATATTTTAACTGTTAGTGTCAATAAAAATACACCCATTTTGCTCAAGGTGTTTGACATGGCAGCTTCCTTGAGTGAATTCAATTGTATATAATTTTTTGCTATTTAACATAATTTTCTTTCAGCCCATCCCTTCGTAAGGCCAAGCAAGATTACAGAAATATTTTTCTCTGTAATGTGATATTAAGGAACAATATAATCTTCTACAATTTATTGATATATTTAATAATACCTGTCACTGCTAACTGTGTTTATGAATTCCTTAAATGTGCTTTCAGGTCCTGATTCAAAAAGGTACTTAAAACCAACATACATTTCAGCATAAGTGGTAAAATCAATGGGATGTCTTAGGCATTTATATTGTCAGTTCAAGCATTTTGCTGATTTGGAATGTCAAGTGAATTAGAAGCAGATGGCAGCATATATCTCAGTCAGTGGTTAACAGGGAGGGAAGCGTGTAAACTGCACAGCAGGTTTAAGTTTGGAGAACCTGAATAGTGGCAAAATGGGTTGTCTTGAAAGTTTTCTTTCTGATTTAAGTTAAACTATATCCCCTAACAGAAAGTCTAGTTGGGCTGCTGCATTACAGACGTTCATATATCTAAATCTGTCTCGTGTGTGTCGTCACACATAACTTAAAATTTCAGTTTTGGCAAAGAATCATAAAGTAGCTTTTATGCTCCTTCTCCCCTATCTGGTGTTTCATGCTACATTTGCCTGCAGATATGTGAATTCATGTTAGGGATCCTTATGTTCCTTATTGGATTTAGAGTATGTGTTTATATTCAAGAACACAAAAATTGTGAATTACAGTATCTCAGTGAATGCTGGGATTTCTAATTAAAAGCAAGATTACAAATAATTGAAAATCTACTTAAATGTGCATTAGGAAGAAGGTTGGTAATGGCTTGTTGTTTTCCCATCTCCTTGCCTTTTTGGTATACTACAAGATTAATACTCTCTATTTTGATTTCCCTTACATTAGAACACTACTTTTTTTGGCATAGTTAATATTGCTTTTTTTCATATTTTTTCTTCCATCTTCTCTGTGATGCTTTTCTTTCTGATCACTTTTTTCCCTTTGCAAGAAAAACAGGTCTCTTTTTTTCCCTTTGTTTGGATTTCTTTAAGTTAGATTGAAAGAAGAAAGAGAACCTGAGAACCTTACTGTAAGAGTATTTTCTCTCCTTTTTTCTTTTTTTTAAATTATATAGAAATTATGAATATATTTGCAGGTCATTTTTTTTCTGGAGTGCCTTTTATAAAAACAAACAAACAAAAAAGAACAACGCCCCCCCCCCCTAAAAAACAAAAGCAAAACAAAAAACTTGGCCCCAAGCTGAAAGGAAGACACAGCAAGAAGAAAAGGAAATCATACTTTCGGAAACGTGTTTTTGGATTGTTTTTATAGGTAAGCTCTCAGGCTCAAGTCAATTTCACATATTTCATACTGATTAAGTTAGTCTTCAGTAAACATTAATACTTTCTGCAAGATAATTTACAGCTCAAAGGATCTATGGCTTATCAGGAGAAAAAATAAAAGGACACTCCAGTTTCCAATTCCTTTTTTTTTTCTTTCAAAAATTTCTTTTTTTTCAGCAGAGAAACACTTCTAACTAACAGTGTTTATACTTGAACACAAATCTCTTAAAAGAAGGAAAAAAACCGATCCATTTGGTATCTCACAGACTTGAAAAGTGTTGAGCAAAGAGCATAAATACAGAGGCTTATTTGTGATTATCTCAAGATGTAGTAAATATGCACCTTTGCCGTAATTAAGGCAAGGAAAAATTAAGGAATGGTGGCAAAAAAAAAAATCATAAAAAAAGACAATTTCATGGGTTGGGATAGGAAAAATGAAACAGAAAAAGACTTAAAATTTCCATACACATAAAGCAAATAGCTTCTATTTTAAAAACAAGAATGTTTTTGTGGCCCACAAAAGAACACAGGGAAAGAGGGTTTTTTAGGAAACAGTAATTTTCCTATCTAAGCCTGGAACAACCTGAAGGCAAGTGGACAAACTAAAATAAAGATGCTTTTCTACAAGGTAGTCCTAGATACTGCAGGTTGATTTAGTCTAAAATATGTAAGAAAAAGTGTTGACTCTGCCTTTGGGGAAGGTTATCCTAAAGAAGTGAGATGTTTTCTCATATGTATACAGCCCTAGGGCCCAGTCAGATTTGTAGAAGCAGCAAGTGCTTTTTCAATGACATTAACTCTCTATCCCGATTCTGAAACTGAAGAGCAGGTCTGCTAGGATAGGGACAGATGGCCAGCATGAACAGCTCAAGAAAACATAGTCTGAAGAATGAGATTTGCCTTAAGCCTTCTGGGTCATACTCCCATTATATGGGGGAGGACTTGAATGCCTTTTCCATTTCCCTTAACTAAGAGCTTGGGAATGCATGTTGGTTAACCATCTACCTTACAATAGACAGGCTCAAACACAAACCTGTGGTTGTACATCAGTTTATATGACAGAATGCATTTGGACTGTGATACCTGGAGAGTTAACCACTATAGAGACATGTGTGCACTCTCATGCATGTACATCAGAGTATTGAGAAGAAAATTAACTACTTGTGATGAATAAATGCATAGCAAAAGATAATTCATATCAATTCTACGTTCAATTCTCTTCAACCTTCTGGGAGAGAAGCTCTTGAAATTTACATTTTGCAGTGAGAAGTTAGTAGTTAAAAGTACATGCCATAGGGTATTAAACTGTAGTATGACCTTTCTGTGCATTAGCTTCTCCAGAAATCCTGCATGCATCCATGTATGCATGTTCCCACCCCATAGCACCTCAGAATAATTATGATCTATCTCACCTCTTCTTTCAGCTTTCTCAAAGAAGGTGATGGATAGGCTGTTGTTTACTTTAGTAATTTGAGACAGGTGTTGCAATATATTTTTGTGATTAACTAAAAATTCAGCTTTGCTGAGAAACCTTTGTCTTGGAAAGTAGGAATTTGTGATAATTGGATGAGAACTCATATTTAATATTAAAACCAATGAGGGATGGCAAAAGGAGGACAGTCTGAGAAACTGATGAAGTTATTATTTGCCTGATCAAGCAAGTACCAATTTACTTAGGTGATATGCTGAGACTGCAGGTACTGCTAGGTCACACTTTTAAACAGAGAAGGGAAATGAAATTAGAACTGAAATTACAGTCAGAGCAAGCATGGACTTTTAAAGGTGTCTTGGTTAAGTGGGATTTAATTTGTTCAGGCTCAGTTTAATTACAACCTCAGTATACCCTAAAATAGAATTCTAAACAGCGGTGTCCATGGACATTAGCATACAGATTCATAAAATATAGGGAAATATTGGCTCACCTTTTTAAAAAAATATTTTATATATATTAAAATCCATATGTATGCTTGGCTACCTTTTTCTTCAGGATCATGAGCATGGATAATACTGCAGGAATGGGTGAACATATGTACAGGCACTATATTATGCATTTTACCCATACTTTCATAGTGACACACTTCTGACTAAGCCCAATTAAAAGAATGTTTTACAAGGCCAAACAGATGAAGATCTAAAGATAATTCTCCTGTAAGAAATAGGTCGGGTCCCCAGGCATGTAGAGCAAGCTTTAATGGCTTTAAGTTTGGTTCTCATCGGTGAGGGAAACCTCTGCGACAAAAATATTGTTGAATGGTTGTGAATAACAGAAAAATTGTCCCATGGACAGTGTGGACACTGCCTACAAAGAACAATATAGCATTTTTATTCCTATTGCAATTAAATGAAAAATTGACACTCTTCTTGAGCAGCATGGAAATTACTCTGCTAAAAAGACCTGTATTTTTCAGTTCCCCTCCAATATAACACACTGGATGGTTGCATATCTGTTAGGAAATTATGTACCACTGTGATAGAGATCCCATAAATCAGGACAGCTTCAGACTTCAAAGCTACCCTTTACTGGATTGAGTAAAGTGCCAGTGTTCAGTTTTTAGCAGCTATCAATCATTATCACTACATCTACAAAACAGTTGGTGTCTACAAACTTACCCTAATTTATCTGCCAACATACAATACCATGGAACATAGGAAGTGCATTTAGAACTGATGGCTGTGACGCTTCACTGCCAAGGTCAAGATGACCAAGCTTGAGAGTTTGTTGATAAGGAAAGCCAATATTTAAACAGACCTCCTTCTATTTTTGTCCTTTTTCCTTTTTCATCATTGTTGTACCAGCTCCACCCCCAAAAGAAAGTCAAAGAATCATAGATTAATTTATGTTGGAAAAGAGCTCTAAGATCACTGAGTCCAACCCTTAACACAGCATTGTTGAGTTAACTATTGAACCATGTCCCTAAGTCCCATGCCTACACATCTCTGAAATACTTCCACAGATGATGACCCAACCGCTTCCCTGGGCAGCCTGTTCTAACGCTTGACAACCCTCTCAATGAAGAATTTTTTTCCTAATATCTAATATAAACCTCCTCTGCTGCAATTTGAGGCAATTTCTCCTCCTCCCATCACTTATTACCAACACTTACCTCACTACAGCCTCTTTTCAGTTAGTCCTAGAGACCAATAAGGTCTCCCTTGAGCCTCCTTTTCTCTGAGTTAAACCACCCAGCTCCCTCAGCTGCTCCTTTTAAGACTTGTGCTTCCAGACCCTTCACCAGCATTCAAGATCAGGCCTCACCTCAACCTTACCTCACTCATTGCTGAGTACAAGTGGATGATCACTGCCCTAGTCCTGCTGGCCACAGTAATTGGTCAGTAAAATGCTGGCCCTGATTATTGTGGCCTCCTTGGTCACTTGGCTGGGTTTTGACCAACACCTGTTACTTGCTGTGACCCAAGTACAGGACCCAGTACTTTGCCCTGCATACAAATGGCCTCAGCCCATCGATCAAGCCTGTACAGATCCCTCTGTAGACCCTTCCTGTCCTTCAGTGGATCAACACTCCTACCCAATTTCGTGTCATCTGCAAACTGACCGAGCGTGCCCTTGATCCCATCATCCAGCTTATTGTTAACAATATGAAGCAGAACTGGTCCCAATACTGGGCCCTGGGGAACAAAGGGGATGATTTTATCTGCCTTTGACATTCTAATTTTGTAGTCCAGACTCATTCAGGTATCCTTAATCTGCAGTATATTTCTCGTTCTCTCAGGGACTAGCAGCAAGTAACGGGTGAAGTTTCTTAGAAGTTTGATACTGTTATTTGTTATTATTTAATATTCATAATTTAATATGAAGATTTTAATATTCTCTGTGGTTACCAGCGACAAGTTGAGTCAGGGACGGTTTAGGTTAGATATTAGAAAAAGGTTTTTCACCCAGAGGGTGGCTGGATACTGAAACTCCCCCTCCCCAGGGAAGTCATCACAGAACCAAACCTGTCAGAGTTCAAGAATTAGTTGGATGGTGCTCTCAGGCCCATGGTGTGACTCCCGGGGCATTCCTGTACAGGGCTAAGAGTTGAACTTTGGTGATCCTTGAGGGTCCATTCCAACTCAGCATATTCTGTGATTGTGTTCTTTATAAAGGATCTGCATGACAGGGTTGAAAGAGTCCCACTTATGTCAGCCATGTGGATGACAGAAAAATGGGAGATAATGTAAATACACCAGAAGGAGTGGCCACCATTCAAAGAGACCTAAGCAGTCTTGGGAGATTAGATCAGCAAAAACTGCAAGAAGTTTAAAATGGGGGAATCCCAAGCAACAGTAAAGGCAGGAGTCTGACTGGCTGTGGTGCACCTGCAGAAAAAGACCTGGGGATCCTGGTAAACAAAAAGTTAAGTATATGCTATAAAAGCATCCTTAAAGCAGTGAAAGCAGATCATATCCTGGGCTGCATCAACAAGAGTATAGCCAGCAGATTAAGGGATGTGATTATTCTGCTTAGCAGTTTTTGCCCACAGTTGGGACACCATGGTTGTGGTACCCACAGTTGGGACACCATGGTTGTGGTCCCCACAGTTCAAAAGGCACTAAAAAACTGGAGGGGGTCCAGGAACCACCAAGGGCAGCATCAAGAAGGCAGAAGGGTGGGAGAATTTTAAATATAAGGGAAAGTTAAAGGAATTAGATTTGTTCAGCCTAGAAAACAGAAGTGTATATGTGGAGGGAGTTATTATACCCTTCCAGTACTTAAAAGACATAGAGAAGACAGATGTGTTCCCTTTACAAGATGAGGTGACAGGACAAGAGTATATGATCACAAGTTGTTTCAGAGAAAATTATCTCTGAATATCAGAAAAAAAAAAAAATCTTCACTGTGGGAAGAGTTAAACAATGGTTATCCAGAAATGTAATCGTATCTTTCTTGTTGTAAACACTTACCTTAACGGGTCCTTGGATAAACTAATCTAAGACTCTGCTTTCAACAGCAAGTTGGATTAGATGGTCTCTAGAGGTCCTTTCCGAGCTATACTTTTCTGATTGTAGGATTCTGGAGTCTTCCTGCTTCTTTTGCAGGGTTGTTCTAATATTCTGCAATGTACTCTTCCAGCTTGTTCTGCAGAATTATGTCAGTTTCCAAGCCATCTTCCAATGCCTGCAAATTTCATGTCTAGCATGTCTTTTCCTTAACCCTACCTGTGTAACTGTGCCACAAGTCTCTGTTGATCTCTTCTCAGTTATGGCTATTTTTGGTGTTAAAATGCTACAAAACACTTGCATGCTGTCACCAGTTGTGAACTTCTATCTGGGTACAAGATAGGAAATATCAATTGTATCTTGATTAATATGTATCCATTTTGTGCATGCCCTGCTTTAGGCACACTACTTAACATGCCTGTAATTATTGTAGGACAAAAGGGCTTAAGGGCGATAGAAATCTCACAGATTTAGATGTTTTGAAATGCTGGAGCAGATGGTAAGATGGGAGGCAATTACTTTTTTGGGGGGCATTGACAACCCAAAAAGTGCTTGAATTGCAGGGTAAAGGCAAAATCACTTTGTGCTGAAATAGCACAACTGTTACTTGAATTTTCCCAGAAGTAATGGGAGTGCTTTTTTATTAGGAAAAGTAATACTTTGTTTTTGCCTATATTATTAGGGAAATTGCTAACAACAAAACTTTTTGGACTGTTAAGTAAAAGATTAGCTATCTGGAAATGCCTCGTGATGACAGGCCCTCATATGAAGAGATTACTTGACTGGTGGGCAGGTGAACAAAGGCAACTCATGAGAACGTATTGACCAGATAGAAACAAAAATGAACCATGACCCACAGTGTAGGAGTTATTGACAGACAACTCTCAGAAAAATTAATAAATACACTGAAACCTAATTAAAAGGCAAGCTTTTTATCTTGTCTTTTTCTCTGCAAGTCTAGGACAAGTGGAAGTCTTCATAAATCTGTAATATTATAGATCAATTAATGTGCACACAAGCTACAGATTCTGTAATGGAAATAGAGTTAATCTAACACAAATTCCCTTTTGGAGACTGGGAGTAACATTAAAATATTTGTCCCAACTCTCCTCCTACTTGTGCTGATCTCTCTGCAGACTAATAATGATTAGCGTGTTGTAAATTTAGTAAAGTTTTTGTTTGTTGTCCTGAACATTTAAAGTATATGGACTTGATTGTTTTTCTCCATTAGTTGATGGAAATTTAATGTGCAAAGCTGGGTTAAGAAAGATGAGTGATTCATTTTACAGAGAATTCTTCCATTAAGCCTATTGTAGACCACATATTTAAACATCATATTGCCACCGATGGTTTTGTCTCATTAATTACTTGACTACTGTATTAGACTGGACATTCACATATTGCAGAAAAAATGTTTTAGAGAGTTCTGTAAATCCAGACATGCAAAGGCAAAGATCATGAAGAGTGCCTATAATATAAGGACTGTATTCCAATTATTTTATGATGCATATTATGATAATAGCTGTTTTATTACAGGACATCTTAAATTCTTGCTTGTAAAATTGAACAGAGAGAGGTATGGGTCAGATTGCTTTACCAAACGAACCGCCTTGTCTTTGACAGATGCTGTCTGGAACAGATGCTTAGTTAAGAGTAGGAGAACAGCAGCACAGAGTACAAATACACAGACGCTATCCTGGCTTCCATTAATTTATAGCTCATTGAATTTCTGATTTCCTAATGGTGCCTCTTATTTCAAGGCTAAGCAGTTGGCTTATATTTTCATGAATTTATATCATGGAGCTAGTCACTTTTAGAAACCTTATTAATTTTTGGTATCCACAATATGTCCTGAAAATTGTGTCCTCTGAAGCACAACCTTTTCTATTTTTTATTTTGAAACTTTGACCAAGTTAATCTGGCATTCCTTCATTCTTTTCCTAGATCTGTAACCCAGTAAATGTGATTTTTGACTATTTACAGAAGCTCTTCAGCCCCAGGGTGCTTTGTGGGAACAGGTCTGGGCTCTGTGGGGATGTCCTTGTCCTGGTTCAGGTCTGGGTGTCACTAGCTGACCTGGCTGCCTGCAGATGAGTGGCTCTTACCTTCCCAGGGCACACTGGGGATGTGAGATACTGACAGGGATATGGGCTTGCAGAGGCGAGGTATAAAAATAAACTTAAAATGGCCTAAAGCTGACAAGTAAAGGACCCCCTCCGTGGGCATCAGAGTCCTCTTATTGTAACCCTCAGAATGAAAGCTCATAATCCTCCTCTCAAGGGAAAGTGAAACTGTTCACCTAAACACACAGAGGAATGCCCAAGGGGTGAGCATTAACACCAGGGAAGAACAGTAGGACAGTGAGGAGTTTTTTGCCATCACATTTTTAACTGCTGTATTAGCGAAGCTTGTTTTTATTAATTAACAGTTTGTAACTATTAGACTTGCTTTTTTTCTTTTTTTAACTAACAATACATTCTTATTTTCAGTTATGTGTTTAACTCCCTTTTGCCTGTAGCAATATGTAAGATATTTCACAATCTGATGGTGAGTCTGACTTTGTGAAAGCCACTTTGGACCAGTGAGTTCTGTAAGTTTGGAGAACTTTAATAGCATGTTTCATAAGGACCAGAGACTTATGTGGAGCTTGCTCCAAAAATATATTAATGAAAGCTTGTTCTTCTAATTCACTTACAATATTGAAAATCTCATCTCTAAATCAAGAGACTTTTCAAGCACTTTAAAGTTTTCATTTGACATTCATACAGTTTAATGGATTTTAATGGATTTTAAAATTCCTCCTGCTAAGTGAACTATGAAATAGTTTTTACAAATATGCAGAATAATGTCAAAGACCTAAGGAAGAATATCCTATAAACTCATTAAAACATAAAGAAACTCAAACACTGAAGCAAAAAAAATCCAAACACCCAAACCATCATGGTTTATTACTTATGAAAACAAATGTTCTTCTGAAATATAATGCCATGTATTTTTATTCTAAGTAGTTCAGTGCAAATACAGAAATATGCTCTATTCAGTTCATGCTACCTTAGATTATACACTTTGGCATGGCATTGAGAATGTTTTTGTCTGTGGACTTGTGGAAAAATGTTTTACTTTCAGATTAAAATTCTGAAAGACTTGTATCTTCAATTTTACAGTGTAAAACTGAAATTATTTTCTTGACTTCTACTTTTGCCTTAATTTTTTCAGAATAATTATTTTCTTCAGACTTGTGTTTATTCATAGATTCTATAGCTGCAGAGGGCCACCAGTACATTAAATAATACAATCAACGTAGATGAGAAAAGCATCCCACACATTAAAGGTCTTAGCAATATTAAATATTATTGCACTTTTCTTCAAAGGTATATCAGAACAGGTGAGTAGGAGAAACTAGATGGAGGTCATTTGATGTCATCATATCATGAACTAAGACTGCACTATGTGCACTTCAGGAGCTGTAATAAGAAGTCATTTGTCTATCATTGTCTGTCTTTTCCTCTCATATATGAATAAAACTTTGTAGACTGTGAGTGCACTCTCCCGTATCAATCACTAAAGCAGTAAAATGGAAAAAATCACAGGAATGGCAAAACTGTAAATGTTCAGGAGCCTTTTTGTTTTCTCTTGTTGCAAACTTATTATTGGCCTTGTCACTGAAATACATTGAAATACTACTTACAGCATTCTCTTGAAAGTTGATAATAGACTGCTTTTTGTTTGTTTTTAATGTTCAGCTTTTCTTTAGCTTTCAGTGGAGAAAATGTGTCCTATTTTGTTATAAATACAGTATGGAATGATTTTTTTAGCAATTTTACATTGATAGTTCCTACAGGAAAGGGAATAACCAGAACAATGATCTATATAAATCAGAGAACCTTGCTAACATACTTTTAGCTCTGTTACAGACGAAGTTGATTTCATTCAGCCAGCACCATTTCTTCAACAAATTTCCAAAAGACCATGTTTTATAATGGGAAGGGTCATCTAACAGTGTGGGACAGCTGGTGAAAGGATTTAATCTCCCATTTTTGTTGCCATGTAAGAGCTTACACATCATTTGCATTTCTAGCATGTCATTTCAATTTCTGTCTAAATACTCTAGCACTGTCATATGCAGATAAGAAGGTGGGAAGAGACTGCAGTGCCGTGCCTCCCTGGCAGTGAGAATGTCCTCAGTTCAGCTGTAGTTGTGAGACTAATGAGGAATATTCTCAAATTCCCTTCTAATTCTGCATATAGCAGAGAGATATAGCAGCATCTATACATATGCACAGGGATGTAAACCCATGGGAAGAAGATCAGCACTGTAGCAACAGAGAGATTATTGTGGAGATGCAAACCTGAAAGATATGGGCAGCACCCTCCTTTTCAGATCTGCTGAGGTGTGTAACTATTTAGCAAGTGTTGGTATCAGATGGATACAGAATTTGAAGTTCCAAACAGGACCTCGCTACAATCAGCAGAGCAGTGAACAACTCAGCCATGATGCTGAAGCATGAGTGTGCATTGCATATGTTGGTTGATGCTGCAAAGTAAAGATAGTAAAGAAAGACAGGGGGAGAGTCCTCTATTTCTTGCTCTCCTAAAGTCCTTATCAGTTGCAAATGATTCCTGATAGAACAAATAATATTTTAGTTAAACATGTATTCTGAATGAGTAATGAGAAACTAATATAACCTTTTGCTTGCTGCTAAGTTTCGATATATACTCCAAAGTGATTGCTTCAGTTCAGTTCCAACTGGAGGAAAAAATATTTTATTTCAGTGTAGAGATAACAATTGTTCAATTCTTTAACTTAATAACATTTTCTATTATAACGAAATTTAAAGGAAAGTATTCAGAAATTTTAATTTTCGTTTTAAATAAATGATATTGTAATTCAACCACTGCAATTCAGAGATTCTAATATCCCGTTTTCTCTATGAGAATTACTTTAATCTGAATTTGGTGTCAAACTTAGTCTTTACTACATCTTCAAAGAAGCATTATAAAACTGATAAAAGCATTATTCCAAGCCAGAGGACTTTTCACCCTTTGTTGCTGCTTGGTTTTATACTGGCCTTTCACCTAAGGGCAGACTTCCTTTTGGACTTTAACATTGCTTTTTCTGGAATTTCCTTTATTTGAAAACACACTGTGACAAATTTGCTAGGTACAGACTATTCAAAGATAATATTTGGATCGTGGTAGCTACACAACGGAAAAAGCAGCTAAAAATTTTGTTTTAAATAAACTCAGATTCTCCCACTGTTTCAGGAGTAGCTTTGCCATCCTTATCAACAAGTATCCTGGAATATAAAGAAGATTTTAGCTGCCCATCAGCCCAAGCTCCCATTTCCAGCCAGTGATACCAGGAAAGCTGTTTTTCCCAGGGCTCAGCTGAGAGCAAAGCAATCCTGAGCGGCACAGTCTCATAGCTCCTGCTTATTTCAGTATTCAGAGGGACCTCAGGTGCCTAACTCAGCCTCTTACAGAGGCAAACATAGAAAAAGAAGACTGCACAGTTAAAGTAGTTCATTACTGATCCAAAGATCTGCATTTCTGTCTACACCACTGTCAAAGAATCTGTATGACATTCAGTAACACAAAGGCAACTTTTAGCTGTGTATTATTCATTTGCTGACTGCTCTGTTTCGAGGAACTGATAAATGCAACAGAAATTAATACATTTTAAATACATGAGGTAGAAAATCAATCTGGAAAGTTAGGTTCTGTATCTCTTACATTTTCTATATGAATATAGTAAATTCTTTGATTTTACAGTCTCTGACCCTAATATACCACTCACAAATAACAATGATGTAGAAAATTGTAATTTTTTAAATGTACTTCTGTTATATGGATGATCCTTGTAGAAAATTTTCAGAGCAGGGGTTGGATACTGTGCAGTAACTGATCCTGCTCATAAGAATGGAGTTAAATGGGGCTGACTAGCTTAGCCAAGCACAATCCTTCCTCTGCAGGAACGATATACAATAAGATGGAAAAAAGTACAGTGTAATTATAATATCCAAAAAATTATCATAATGACACACAGGGGGATTAAAATATTTCTTTGTAGACAAGCCATATTCTAGCATTCCCTCACTCGCAAACGTTTTTGACTTCATGATGACTTGACATCACATAATAAAATCTTGGTGGGAGGCAGTGATAGATGATATGGTAAACCACATATATTAAACTAACTCCTTTATATATCTTCTTCTTCTGAGGAAAGGTCAGTGAATGTTTCCATAATCGAGACTTCATTAGAAGTTCCAAACTGCCAGAATTTTTTTTCAGAGGGAAACAGAGAAAGTCATTAAAACTAAAGTTAGGGAAACAAGTACAAGGTCAAAGTAGCGA
This sequence comes from Oxyruncus cristatus, assembly GCA_013399855.1. Lineage (NCBI taxonomy): Eukaryota > Metazoa > Chordata > Aves > Passeriformes > Cotingidae > Oxyruncus > Oxyruncus cristatus. The sequence continues at coordinate 284,676 of VXAY01006939.1, read as the reverse complement.
TTTTACATTTATCTGATGTTGGTCTCATTGTTCTTCCTTTTACTTGGTTAGTAATAAGTTTCTTTAGCCTTACTTTAGTCTTTAACTAATACTGTTTTTAACAAAGTAAACTTTTATAGAAGGATTTTTAGGGAAAATATTTTGACTTGAAAATACATGAGAAGTATTCTGCATGCCACACATCTTCAAAGCAATATACATTCTGGTAGAAGGTATCCTTGAGGAAGCCTTTTTCTGAAGAACAGGTCTTCTTTCAGTTACTTAGGTTTACTTTATTTCTGAAAACAATACTGCCCTATGTTTAGTAGGAGAATAAAGGGAAAGTATAAGACAAAAACTGAAAAGTCCCATTTGGTAAGGCAACTTTTCCCTGAAAGTTTGTGATACATCCTGTAGTCACAAGACAATAAAGGCAACACTTCTGTTCTTCTGGATGCTGATGTCTTGTCTTAATGGCTTAAAATGCATCTGAATGATCCTGCTACTATGGTAAGAAAATTAATGTGACTGATTGGGGAAGTATGAGAATCATCCTCCCTCAGGCTGTTTGAAAAAGTAAATGGTTTCTAACACTACCATGATGGACCTCTTCTGGATTGGTCTGAGGAGGAAGGGCTGTATCTGAGCCTTGGTTTCAGGAGAGGTGGGGTCCGAGTGCCTGTTGCAGGACCCCATATATGATATGCTTAGAGGCATGTAGTGATACTCTTGCTCCACAGTAGGCATCTATTTTGCTCAGTAATCTTTCAGGAGAAATCTAAAACTGATCTCTGCTCTACTGCTCAGGGCTGCTCCTTCCCTCTCTTTCTCTGAACAGCAAAGAAAGAGGAGAGACTTAATTATTGATCTTATTCCTGGATATGTGTGAAGTTTATGTAGAGCACAACCAAAAGAACAGGTAATATTTGCACACATTTTCAGCACACCAGGAAACAACTTCTCCTGTAGTTGGAAACAGCCCAGTGTCTGTGGGCCTGATTGTTTTGTTTCTTCTCCTTTCCTCATGGAAAAGATGAGAAGACTGGGAAAAGAGCAATATGTTCAGCCTGTATCTTCTTGCACGTTGTTCTTGTAAACCAGTCAAATAAAAAAATCTCCCTGATCTGTCCTCAAGGACTCACTTCAACAGAAAAACTTATCAGTGGTAAAACTAGTAAAGTTCTCTGATTCCTTCTCTCTTGCCTAGAAGAATTTGCACACAACAGAAAGACGAGGGAGTTGATACTCACAGAAAATGTAGTTGCTGAGACACTTATGAGGTTTGACAGTGTGAAACCTTTGTTCTGGAGAAACAAAACCAGAATCAGTCAAGAAGAATATGAGCTTAGCCAGGCAGATGAACCATGTGTAAATTCTGGCTAGCAGTCTGGGTCATCCCAGCTGTGCAAGCTGAGGGACAAGTTTGTACCGGTTCCTGCCACTGTGCTGTTTCAGATCCTGATTTGGTAAGCCTCCTCTTAGCATGAGGGAGAAATGTTTAATTTTAGCTGCATTTTATGAATCTTTGACATTCTGCTTATGTTAATCATGTGGGAGTGAGCAACAATACTTGTCTGTTCATTGTATTCCCCAAGTTTTTCTCCATGTAGTTGTTTTTATATTATTTTAAATTGTTTTAATTGGTTTATATTTTATCAAAATCTGGATTGGAAGGAAGAGGTGTTAGTAGAGATGAGAATATAAAAAGCCACATCCCAAAGAAAGGAAATGCTGTCACTAGAGAGGAAAAAGGCACCAGATGTTTTTATTTGAGAGAAAAAAAGAAAAGAAGCTTGCAATGTATGACCCAGTAGAAATGAAGGTGATTAAAAATACTGTTTTGAGGTCATACAAAATTGTCTTTTAAATTTTTTATTTAGGTGACAGATTTTTGTATTATTTGGGGGAAATCACAGTCTTCATAGCAATATAGCTAACTCTGTTTACCTCACTGTTCATTTTCATCTGAATTGTATACAGCCAAATGTTTGAATTGCTGATGATTTTTTATTATTTCTACAGTGACATTGTGTCACTTCAGAACTATTACTCAGAGGTTCCTGTTTGTCTTCTCTGACTTCAGAATAAAATCTTTGCTCTAAAATACATGTTTTCTATGGGAGGCGTATTAGTTTTGCATTGAAAGATATATGCCTGTTGGTTACACTGGTAAGGCATTATGGAATTGATCACAAAATAGGTGAGGGGCTGGAGCTGATTCCCTTAGCTTTCAGCTTTATTGTTTCTAGGCCAATACTGACAACAGATCATTATCCTCCAATAGGCTTGGGGGAAGAAAAAGTCAGAAAACCAGTCTTTCTCTCCTTTGGTAAATACTGTCTGGAACAGGAAAAAAAAAAAAAAAAATAACAACATGATACACCAATAACACTATGAATGTCCTTAAAATGCTTGCTTGTTTTTCATAGACATAGAGAACTAATCACCTAAAACCTATTGAAAAGTTGGTTTGTATTACAGAGAAAATGGACAGATGCATGAAAAAGCAGAAGTAGGAGGATACTGTTTGAGAATTTGAGGGTGGAAAAATTTTCCCAATACTGTCAAAGAATTAAGACTGTTCCTCTTTATATGTGTAGGCATGTGTACATTTGTATAGAGAATATTTATGTAAAATTATGAAATGTAAACCCACGAAATTTTCACAGTACTTCATAAGTCAGTTTGAAATGCAGAATTTCTTCTCTAGGTAAACAACAGTGTTATTAGAACAGATGCAAAAAATGGTAAACGAATCAAGCAAGCATTGTTCCTTTGTTTCATGCATCTCTTGATTTATCACCATATAATAGTCATACATGCATTTTTAGTTGAAGTCCTTTAGCAAGTGCAACACCGATGCAATAGATGTCCACCAGAAAAACACTAAACTGAACACCAAGCACAAAATTGCCTGTCCTTAATCTGGTTTCTCTGAGGACCCGGGGGTTTATCCACTAGCATGGACTTCAGATGGCCATTTTGGGATGAAGCAGGGCAGTGGTGGGCCTTTATTCATGCTACTATAGAAGCTTTTGATTCAAAATTAACCACACCAGCTCATAAAGACTGAAGGGAATGGATTAACAGAAGAAAGGGAGCTTTAAACTTGCCTTTTTTTTTTTTTTTTTACCTGCTTTGGAGACAGTTTTGCGCAAGTTTGGAGTTGATTCTATTTTCAGTGTCTTCTAAAAGTGCCTTGATTCCAACTAAGCATTTTTCATAATGTCATTCCAAACAACGTTATTATTCAGATGACTCTCTCATGCATGAACAGAGTAGTTCAAATGGCTTGTAAATATATTAGCAGGGCAAATATGTATTAACTTGCTGCCTTAGGTTATGAGCCTTCTTTTAAAGGAAGATAATATTTGTGTAGAGTGAATAGCTTTATTGAATTATAACATATAATGCAGGATTACATGCTGTCAATAAATGACATCGTGTTTCTGTAATGGTTGTATTTGAGAAGAGACACCATAATCACAGAAAAGCATCTACTTAGAGTAGAAGTTCTGGAAACTTTATCAAATCTTTCTTTCTTTTTTTTTATTCCACCCCCAGAATGATGACTGAAAATAGAACTCCTTTTTGCCAATACCATTTTGTTCTAGTAATGTGGCTTTCAGTAAATTTAGGTGGAAAATCTAAGAAATGTTTTATTGTCTTATACACTAAAACTGATGTTAAGCCCCTCAAGATCTGAAAAAACCTGCAATTTTTTGTTTTAGTTGTTAATCAGTAGCTGTAGCTGGACAGTAATGATTAAGCAGTTGCATAGTGAACTTTATATGCTTGGCTAATCTTCTGTTTTTAGGAAAAGTGAAGACAATCCCAAGATGAGTGGGCAGTCTGGATGAGAGCCACCAGGAGTGAAGTCAGCAAAACACAGCAGTAACTAAGGGAAAAGTGATTCCAGAAGTGAGAGATCACAATCACAATTCATTGACCATCTACTCAAAATGGACCCAGACCCAAATGGAGGGAAGAACTGTACATGCAGACTAATTAACATGAGAAGCAAGAGATATAACTAGCAAATAGGAGTTTGAGTACTAATTAATGTAAAAATTACATAATCTGTAAAATTGTAATGTTGATGCCTTAGTTTGTTAAAAATGTATAAATAGTGTAAAGTTTTGATGATCATGGAGCCAGCCTTTCATAGATTACCACCCAGCTCCATAGTCTGCACAAACTAGAATAAAAAATTGAAATACCTGGCCTCGGTGTGTGCATTGGTGTTACACACGATGTAACAAGTCCAGAACAGCAAAAAGTTAAACTCAATAGCTCTTTATCCATTATTTGTTACTAAAGAACACATAGAGGTTAGCATTTCCTTTCAGTGCAGACTTTTCATACGAACAGTCTTCATTAGCAGTTTACAATATTAACTTCACAGATTTCAACTTTTGCATCCAGATGCTTACAAGATAAAAATAAAAAGACTGGAATTTGCACAGGTTTTTTTGGCCAAAACTAATGATGCTTTAAAAATATAAATTTACAACTACATTTCTTCAGTGTGCTAATCTCTTCAGAAAACTCAGAGCTACAGTGGTGAGCAGAATTAACTAGTCTTTCTGGATACAATGATAAAGTTGATGATCTCATTCTAAATATTCCATATCACATACACTTATTTAAAAGGGAAAAAGAAAAACAAACATTTGTGATGTATTTTGAGATCTGTTGAGAGATGTTACAGTTTGATTTCACAGGTTCTACAGGATATATATATTAGATAAACAGGCCAACAGTGACTTTTCCACATATGGCACTTTTGACAGTACTGCAATGCTGCAGGGTTGGCAGATGGAGCAATTATATATTTTCTAACTAGGAAGTAACCTTTAAAGTAAGACTCTAATGTAACAGAGAATATGGTATGATTTCAGAAATTTCTACTTGAGTTCTCACTAGATAATAACTTTCAGTATTTTATCTATTGGACTATTGAGATTAGTTTCCTCTAATTAATATGTCTGTAAAGCAGTCCTCTGGTATTCAGCTACTACATATGTGAATATATCTAAGTTGAGTTGTTTGGTGAACAACAAATTAAGTTGGTTTGGTTTGTGGGTTTTTTTTAATTGAGACATTATATGGTTTCATTTTCCATCGAGAAATCAGAAAAATCCCTAAAAATTAACTTGAAGGGTTGTTTGGGGTTTTTGTTTCTTTGTTTGTTTGTTTGTTTTTGTTCTCTTTGTATCATTTTTTGTTTAAGTGCATTCTCATAAACAGTAAAAGTATGAATAATTTAAGGAAGATATTCAAATCCAAGCTATGTTGAACTATCCTCTCTATTATGGACCTGTGTTTTCATATTCTAACCTGTGCCTTCCAGAATTTTTTCACCAAGAGTTTTGTTTACCGAGATGTTTTTAACAATACACTGGAGCTTTGTCCTTCATTGAATGTACCTCAGCCTTCAACCTGATAGCTTGTGTTTCTCAGTTTAATGATATGGTCCAACCAGACAAAAGCAAAGAAAAGAATGCTACTGTGAATTTATGAATGTAAATTGATCTTTATGCAACATCTTACATTTTCATTTAACTTGAAGTTACAAGGATACTACAAATAAAGTATTCAGTGGATTTATATTCAAGTTATGTCTCATGGCTTGTTTGGTCATGACATACAAGTATCTGTAGCTAACCTTGGATATGATGCTATTAAAAATTAGCTAATGTATAAATAAACTGTTCTTGGACAATATACTTGACTCAAAAATATAAAAATGCAAGTTATTTACTGACTTAGGCATTCATATTAGTTTCCTTACCATTGTGTATGGTAGACCTTTGGTAGCAAGAGACTAGTATCATGGCTTCTTGAAACTCATGGTTAGTTTAATATGTCTATTAACAGCCAGTGTAGCTATTCATCAGCATGAAAACAGCAATAAGGTTTTAATAAGATCTTAGCATAATATAATATACATAATGAATCTTTTTCATTTCAAATTCAGAATTTAAAAATGTGGTAGTAAAAATGCAGGATTTCTTCCACAACATATCAGGAACAAAACGGGCAAGTTATCACTCTTAATGAGGAGTCATAGACTCCTTTATCCTGTGTTGGTAGTCATATATCTTCACTCTCAGATTTAATCTGAATACAGTCAGTGACACACCACAGAAATTATTATTCTTTGATTTTAAAAAAAAATTTCACTCAAGTTATCTGAATTAGAGGTGCTGACAAATGAGAATGTACTGAAAACGAATGTATATAATGTCAGTGATGATATCTGCTTCCATTATTCCTCTTATTCTCCCTCCCTATTTGTTTGTCTTGTCTATGTGAATCAGAGGAGAGAGGGAAGGTGGGCTTTTCTTCTCTGAGGATGGCTGTCAACTTCACATTCTGCCCTTAAAGACATGAGGTGGTGCCATCTGTGTTTCTTCATGTAGAGGCCAAATCAATGTTAGAAAGAAGAATGAGGTTTATCTCTCTGGAACAGCTAAAGGCATAAGGGTCTGCAGCAGTCTACTGTGGAACTTGAGGAGTAAGTGTTGGAAACTCTCTGGTGTCTTTTCCGAAATACTCAGTTCCCAACCAGATTTTCCTTCTTATTCTCACTTCTCTTGCTTAAGCATCAGACAGTACAACTCTTTGCTAGGAGTTTCTACATGGTTTCTTCTTATCTTTTTCTGTCTTCTGTTATATTTTTCCTAGTTCCCTACTAATTTATATTTTTCTCTTTTTTTTTTTTTTTTCTATGTCTATTTCCTCCTTTTCCTCTTTTTCTACCTCAATATGAATAGAATAGCAGAGACTAGGAAATTTCTGCCAAGGGGCATATAGACTGAGTAGTTACGATTATTTTTGTTATTAACTTCCAATAAACTATTTCATAAAATCACAGAACTGTTCCAGTTTAAAGGGACCTCTTGAGATCCTCTAGTCCAACATTTTCCTACCTGAGGGGAGTCAGCTACAGCAGATTATTAGAGTGTGTCTAGTTGAGTTTTAGATATTTCCAACAATGAAGACTCCACAACCTCTCTAGTGTCCTGTTCCACAGTTTGACCACCCTCACAGTAAAAAAAAAGTAGGCAGATAGAATTTCATGTTTCTTTAGTTCATGCTCATTGCCTCTTGTCCTGTCATTGGGTATCACTGCAAAAAGTCCATCTCTCTCATCTTTGTCCCTTCACGTTATATATTTATAGACATCAATCCGATCCTCACAAGCCCTTCCTTTTCCAGCCTGAACAGTCCCAGTTATCTGTCCCTTTACTGTGCAAAGAGACAAGAAAATGCAAAGCTGACTCCTCTGAACTGGATAACTTCAAATGTAGCTGAACCAAACACTTATAACTGTGACAATAACTAATCAACTGGAGCAATTCGCAGTGTTGAATAATTTATTTTAAATCAATGAATTTGTCCTGGAAAGGGATGTGGCTACTCATAAGATACATGGGACAATGAATATCTTAATTTCAACATGTTTAACATTTAATGCCTTGCTGAAGTAAAATTTTCCATAGCTGTTGAAACCTGGCTTTCCAAAATTTGGCCACTTGCACTTTCTAAGTGTGGCCATGAAAAAATACATAACAAAAATTATAGCAAAAAAAAAAATAAATTGAAACCTCAAACCAATCAACATTAATTTCACACTTTTTTATTTCTTCTCTTCCCATTCTCCTCTGAATTCTCATTTCCTTCTTCTCCTATGTATTGTACTAATACTACTTAACCCATGCCAAAGATGTGCATTTGATTTTATATTTATAAGACTGTCATGGGAAATGCATTTCAGTATTCTTTTAAACAATAATAAGAAAATTTAACAATAATAAACTTTGATATCACCTTGATATGTCTGTGGTGCTTCTTGACATCAGAGGCAGCACTTCCACATTGTGTGTCCAAAACTGTGTCTGTCCAGAACAGAAGATCCCATAGGCCATAGATGATCAGTAAGTGCGAGAGAACACAGCAGATACCTCGAGTCCTTGATAAATTCAGTAATAAAATGATCCCATGGAGTAGGCCTACCAACAGGTGCTTTTTTACTCTTTTCAGAATTATTGATTAGTAAAGTGAAAACTAAATAGTTTTGTAAGAATATCGGTTTAAGGATGTGTTATGCACTTTACAGCTGGAAGCTATACATGCTTGTTGGAGTTTACAGCTCTTAGTAAGCACTACTAGTGCTTACCCATGATTTTGTTAATTTAAATTACATCGGTCTCTATTAAGAATTATACTTGTTTGGATTAGTTTATTCCAAAGAGATGGAAGACAGTGCACACACTTAAATCCAGAACCTTCTCTTTTTTTGAGTCATTGCTCACTGAATAAATATTCTCTGCAGTACTTAAATAGCATAGTTATATATTTCCATGAGAGTGATAGAATTACAACAGTTTAGCTCACACACCTCCTGTGTTATCAGAATTTTCTGCAAGACACCTTTTTAACTGCATCACTTCAGAAAATGACAGAGTACCATACAAAAGGCTTCTCTTAGGAAACCATAACTACAAAGCGGTTGAAATAAATTCAGACTTGTTAAGTGTTACATACATTTTCTTGGAAGATGGCAGCAGTAAGAAAGAGCTTGCTTTCTACTCTATCAGTTTTTTTGTTGCTTCCCTATTACAAGCAAGCTTAAAGAAGCAGAAACCTAATGTTATTTTATAGGTATCATAAATAGAGAGCTCATCTGTTAAGTCAGAAAAGCCCTTATTAATGTGGCGGCTCCATAGCCTGGATGCATACATATGTCATATCATATGACAGGGCATCGCTTGCTGTACAGCCTTCTGGCTTTAGACATATGTCATTTCATATAACCAAACACATAAGGCTAGTTCAAACAATGCCTTCTGACAATAGGTTTGTATTCAGGGAAATAGCTATTATCATAGTGCACAAATACTGTTATCTTTGTGTCTGGTGTCGACAAGGAGAAAACTTTTTTTGCCTGTAGTATTTCCATAGCTCCTTTAAAATATGCCATATTTTTACCTCTGATTGTTGAGATGTGTTAGGATGTGTTAGGATGTGTTAGGATATGTTATGCCTTCAGAGAAGCAGTAACTTTCAGCTTGAAGTGCTGGGTGGTGGGGCATGGGTGGTAGATCGGAAGAGATACTACAAGTGATCTTATGATTTCCCATTTCAATCCAATAAGAACAAATCCCTGAACATTTTTTTTCTGACCCTCAAGCAATATGAGGTTTAAGTCTTGTTAATTAAGTCCTCTTAGATACATGTGTGTATCATGTTCCTATCTTCATTTATGTTGGTATTACAGCTATGATAAACTGATGCAATGTTTTTGTTTTTAACTGTGTTTTTTATCTTGAAGTTTCATGTTCACAGAGAGTGGCACACTGTTAACTCTGTTGATAAGTGTCCTTTACTGTCAGTTTGACTGTTGTTGGTTTTGTTGGTTTATTTTGGGCATTTTTTGTGTAGTTTTCCTTTTTTTTTTTTTTCTCCACACGCTACTACTGTTTTATGAAATGGAGAAAGGAAATTTTCAGTGTACTACCATTGTCTTTAACAAGAAAAAAAGAATCAATTATTTTGTTTGGGGCTCTTTTGCATAAGAGAACTATGAGTCTTGTGAGCTGTTTCTTATTTTAACCACAGATATCCTTTTTACTTTCTTGAATTATGAAGAGATTTATGTCTTATCTCCTTCAAATTTTTGGAACATAAACTTTAGCCCCTTATTTCTCTACCTGGAAAGTAAAAAGAAATGTTTATTTACCTTTCTTTTTTATGGAGGTTTATGGAAAGGTTTTGTTGGATATTTGTAAATTGTTTCTTCCGCCAAAAACTTTGGTAAAATATAGTTAAGTAAGACAAGTTTGAAGGGATATTTGGACTGAAGAATTAACACACTCTTTAATATATTTTTATTCTTCCAAGTTGAATTTATTATTGCTATTAATAAAAAAGTTTTAAATATAAATTTAATTGCTCTTTATTTCCCTTTTGCAATCAACATATTTTTAACTGTAGTAAATGTACCATTTTCCTTATAAAATCATTATCAGTTTCTCCTATTTTCTTTTAAAAGTGACAGAAAAGAAATATTGTGAATGTCATCAGAATATGAAAAAAAGGGAAGAAAAAAAAGGGAAGAAACTGTGGTACAAGAGTACAACTGAGTACAAGATGTTGTTACTCCTAACCTGTGAGAGTTACAGGGCTATTCGAGGGAATGTACCTAAAACTGAAACTAAGAAGCAACATAAAATAAACAGTTTGGTGAATAAGACAGTAATATATAGGGAATTACAATGCAAGTCTATATGAAATAGAAAAAAATTTGAATAAACACTGTCCTAAATTCTATCCTACGTTAGACATGAAACATTAATTTCTGTATCATTAGACTAAAAATGACAAACCCATAGAAAATTAACCCTGGTTTGTTTTTTTTTTTCAATACTAATATTCATTTGGTGTTTATGAACCTTTACTAGTATTTGAACAACTGACAAGAACATTTCTGTATATGACAAAAAGTTAAGTGTGTTTTCTCACTTAAATATATTTATGCAGGCAAAGATAATAAAAATTAAGGTTTTTTGTTTGTGGGGTTTTTTTTAATTCCAGAAGGTTTTAACATTTTTACTTGAGTTGTGTCCTAACAAAGAAGCTATTCAGGTAAACAGATATTGATATTTAAATAATAAAATCCTATTGAAATATTATGTAGGAACAACATAAGGAACAACAAGGAAAATTTTCCATGTATATTTAGAAACTGATAATGACTAATTAAATTAATGACTTATTAATTAAACAATTGTGATTAAATGAAATTATTAAAACTAATAAAATGTTAACCATGATATTTTTAGGGTTAAGTTTGTGTGCTCACAGAGAATTATAATTAAAGGAGCTCTCATTTATGGGACTTTATGAGGCTCAGGGGTTTTTTTAAATGCAATGCTCAGGTTTTAGTTAGTTACTGTAGCTATTTAGTCTAAGTGTCTTTTAAAGCTTTATCAGTAAAAAAAAATTAAGTACACATGTACTGGAAAGAACTGTCATTCTTTAGATGAGTTAGGGTCCTATTTGTCTAGTTGATATCATTTTGCTGGAATTCCTTTATCCTCATGGAGCTAAATGTTGTCCTTCACAATTAGAACTTGACAAAAACAAAGGAAAAAAATCTTTTTTTGTTTATCAATTACAAATGTATCCAAATTACCTTCACTCTTGGCCTTTGGTAACTTGGTTGTTTGTCTTTTCCTTTCAAAACATGTTATTTTTTAATTGAACTTGACTTCTCTTTTCATGCAATGAATCACTTCTTCAGGCCATTTAAAAACACAGCCTCAAAACAGAAATATTAAAACAAATTTATCTTACAAATGCACTGTCAAAAGGGTGAATGTGGTAACTCTGACTGCTTTGCATCCCTTTGTATGGTTTTCCTATCTGGTACTGGTTTTTGGGAAAAGGAGGAGAAAGAGGAATATATTTTGTGTAACAATAGACAAACTCTTTATTGTAACTGGTATAAAAAATTTAGGTTTATTCTACTGTTCTGCAAAGATTCAAATCGTGTCACAGGAACCTCACCTAACAAAATAATTATTCGAGGAAAACAGTATAAGCTACATTTCAATAAGAAAGGTGGGGAAGGACAATGTAATACAGAGATAATTTGTTGTGTATATGGACTTCCAATATTATGATACAGAAATTTGCATGGGAAAAAATCGTGAAAATGTTAAACTTTGATAATATATTATTTTTTCCAAAATCATTTCCTACAATTTACACAATTTCCTTACCACCAGTGAAACCCAAATATATTTAATCTCATTTTAGACTTTCAGATATTTTTTTACTGTTACTATATGTAGCTGAAATTCTGTTATGGTCAGAAGAGGGGGTGTCATGGTTCACCTGGTTAGAAAGTTGGCCTTCCTTTTCCTTACTCTTCATGTCATCAAATCTTCAGAAATTTGAAAAATCTTTGTTGTCACATAAGAAATTAATATTCAGTTTTATATTTATGTGTGTTTTTTTCTCATAAAGTTTTAGGCAATTTGTTTTAATGATTAAGAGATTTGTCTTCAGGGGAGTATACCTGCTGCAATCAGGAAAAGCTGTATAAAATAAACTGGTAAGAACACATAAGGGACAATTAAGTTATCCAATAATGGAGTTTTGAAACTGAAACTGTATTTTAAAGGGCATCGGAGATGCATTATAATCAATGAAGACTACAAGTGTAAATATTTCCTCTTGAGTCTATAATATCTTAACATTATTTTCATAACTTTTAAATGAAAAAAACCAACAAGCCACATTTGTTTTAATGGTATGGCTTGTTGTCTGTAAGTCAAATACTCATTTGAGGAAACTATCCTTTCAGTACAGAGGAAAATCAAGAATCATTTGTCAATTATAAAATGTAGATGCCAGACTTACCACTATCTAACTTAAATTATGCTGACTGGTTTCCTGTAAACACCTCCTCTAGCACCAGAACAAGCAAACTTTGAAAATGACAGTTCGGAAACATCCATGGGGGCAGATGTACAACGTAATTACCCATGATTAACCTGATATACTGCTAATATTAACCTTCAACTCACAGAAATGCAAGTGAAGTAAACAGCTTTTCTGTGCAGATGAGCTAGAATTAAAGAACTTCCTGCCTTCTGCTCTGTTGCCTGCAGGTGTTTCTAAAACAAGCTGGTACATAAATACCTGTGTCGTCATGTCTGTGCCAGTGAAAGCAAGGAGAAGTATGATGTTGAACCAGTGTTATCTACCTTTCTTATCAATGTGTGGTTGATGTCTAAAGTTTTTAAAAACATTATTATAACTGTTATAAACAGGCAACACAAGTACTGTAGTTATTTGTTGGTGAAAATCTGACTAAGATTTGCTCTATTGCAGAGCCTTTTGGAGTGTGAGTTCATATTCTTAAACTTAATAATTTCCCTTTTAGATTACACAAAGTCAAAAGATTATAATGACAAAAAGAGCAGGGAGAAGAGTTTCATAAATGTCAGTGGGAAATTAAAGGAAAAGTCATGAAATATGAGAGTAATCCATGAATGTTGCTTCCTTTCCTCCCAAAACCCAGCATATCTTTCGTCCTCTTATCTGGCCATTCTGTCAACTTTCAAACACTTATCTGCGATATCTGAGTTTACCATTGTTACCATAACAGATTTTAGCTTGAATTGTAAACTTGCTTTATGTTTGTGAGAGGGGTAGAAAGGTTATTAAACTCTCTTAAGGCTCTCATGACATGGAGTGCATAGACACTGATGAAGCAGAAGAGAAGACAATATTGTCACAAAAAGAAGTGAGTATTAACTGGTCACAAAAAAAGTGAGAAACGTAAAATAAAATTCTTCAGAAAGATAAGAAATGTATTGAAATTTTTTAGAGAAGTTACATGAAATGGATGCCTAAGAAATCAAACAGAAAAAAATATGCTACCATTTTGCAGAAACAGCTAAGTGGAGGAATATAGCTTTCCTGTTAAAAAGGAAAACTATGTTGTCTAAATGTTGTATTATCTGAACTTCGGAGTATTCCAATAAATACTACCAAAATTTGTGGTTAAAAAAGCTCAGGCACTGAATAACTTTATGAAGATAAAGGCTATGCAATACCACATGTAGATAATTTTATTTCAGACCGTCTTCTCCCCCTTCCATATTCGGATAATCCAAATTTTAGGTACTTCTTTATAGAGCTATCTCTTTTAGATAACTGTTTAAATTTTGCTTATAATGGGTATTTTCACACAATATGAATAAATATTTACTCATCTTTCATCATATTGTCATATCATTTTGTCTTTTTAGCGAACAGTAAAAAATTAGAATGCCTGAGGGGGAAAAGAATACCTTTGAGTAAAAAAAAATAGGTGTTTTGTTTGTGTGTCTTGAAATTTTTTTATATAATGGATATAATTGCTACTAATCTCTTATGTTTTTAGCTAAATCTTTTAGCCACCTGGTAAAGGCTTTTATGCTTTGATGTTTATCAAAACCCTGTAGAGAATGATAAAAAAAGATCAGGTAGATCTTTTGCATTCTGGTAAGTCCACTTGACTTGTGTGTATAAGAGAGGGTAAGGAAGAGAAGGAGGTATTTATGACGTCATTTTATAATAGTCTAGCTTTTTGTTAATAACAATTTTTTAAGTTTTCTTATAACAATTCACTTTGTAAGTAGGCACACAATTGTACTGATGCCATAAAAGTTTTTGAATATTGATTTTAAAAAATATGTTTTTCCTCACTTAATAAACCTTCAGGGTTTTTGAATTTTAAGTTTCTTTTACAGAAATTGCCAAAGTTATAATAAATTAAAATTTGCAAAACATATTAACAATTTTGAAGCAGTCATTGATGATAAAAGGGGAAAGGAAGGGAAGGGAAGGGAAGGGAAGGGAAGGGAAGGGAA
>VXAY01006939.1:247708-270238 GCA_013399855.1 Oxyruncus cristatus | reverse complement strand
TATTATCAATTTTGAAGGGAGACTAGAGGATAGGAAGGGAAGGGAAGGGAAGGGAAATGGAAATAAGAAGAATCCAGTTTTGTGTCAGAAGCAAGGTAAATGTTATACATAAGTATTTGCAAAGGACTGAAACCTTCTGTGTGAGCAGAGGTAAAGTGGAGAAAGGAAATGAAAGCATGAACATGTAAATTTCCATGTTTGGTGTGGATGAAACATTCAAGGGGCTTAATCTTCAAATGCAGTTTCATCCCCTCTACAACTATGCCCCACAGTTTGTGCACTGCTCCTCAACTAGGGTTGAGTACAATAAGCCACTCTTTATCTTGTAACCTAACAAAGGAAGCATCTGAAGGATAGGAATGTGGTGGACAAATGTTCAAGGACTTTCATTCACTTTGAGGATGTCCATGCCTAGGTCGTAATGGACTCAAACTTTGATGATCATATTATCCCTGTGTCAGAAGGAACTGTCACAGGAAATTGCAGGTTTCTTGAGAATATTCATAAATCATAAAAATCAAACACCAAACCACAGACATGATTAATAATAAATATAGAACTGGCATTTAAAAAAGACTAGGGAGAGAAGATTTGTTCAACAACAGGCATATGTTTCACCTCAATTAAGAGATTTTAGAGGAAAACATAATATAGAAGTGGTGGAATTGAATAGAAAATTGGACAAAATTAATCACTAAAGGCAAAATTTATGTTAGAAGAACTTAACAGGATAACTTACTTCCTAAGAAGGCAAACCCAGGACAGTTCTTTGTATGCTATTACTCAGTTTTTATTTTAAAGGAGGAAAATTGATGAATAACAATGAATTTTATACTTAGTAATGAGATGGCAATGAAGATTATTAAAAGTAAAAAAATTCTGGAGATGGTTTCCAAAGAGCACTAGAAACATGAAGCAAAGAAAAAATAAAAAGTAAAAAAAATAGGATCATTTTTTTGGGGACTAAACAAACAAACAAAAGGCTATATGCTTGGAAAAGAGCCTGGATGGATGAACTGATCACTGTAAAATTAGTACAAAATAAAAATTTGATTCAGCAATGAAAAAAGCAATACCTCAGAATCAGTATTTCCAACTGAAACAGGCAGTATCACTGAAAAAAAGCCTAATTAAGTCCTTTCTACAGTATTTAATGTAATTCTGGGTACTCATTTCTAGAAGGATGTTTTGAAATGGCACAAAGCTATTCGGAGTATAACAGTGCATGAAGGAATATGTAGAACCCAAAAGCAGAAAGTCCAAAGGGTAATTAAAAAAAGGAAATAAAATCTATTAATAGACTTAGTATAGGAATTGCTAAACCAATCAGTACTGCAATATTCACCAACGAAAGAACTATAATAAGTATTGCAAAAAAAAAAAATCCCATGTGAGACATTTTATTAGAATTACGATGGGTATCGAGGTATGATCTTCTATAGACAGAGTAGGATACCAGACCAGAAAATCTGTTAATTTTTAACTGTTTCTTAGGAGGTCTGTGTGATATTTCAGATGGTACTTACTTAGTCTTAGTGCTCTTCAGTCTCAAGGTTTGTGTGTTTCTGCTATGAATCGACTACATGCTGTCATTCAGATCTGTACCACTCAGTGCCCTGGATTTGGTAAGATATTACACACACAAACATGAGATCTAAAACATAGTGGGAAACCGTATTAAGGTAAAATTCAGGCAGAAAATATATTGTTCATTTAACATTCAATTGTTCTGTTCAAAAGGTAAGGTGAGTAAAATGGAAATAAAATTCGATAGGCCTACTCCAACTTAAACGATATTGAAAATATTAAAAATAAAATATAAGCAAGTTTCCATGGCTAAAGCTTGCAGTCATTACTATCCATAGTGCTGTTGTTTTCCATACTTGTTAGTAAATGCTATTAACAATTATATCTAACTAAAATCAGAATAACTTTATAACACAAAATCATCAGAAATGGAAAACATTTATCCAACACTAATGCTAATGTTAAATGACTCAATATTTTTGAGGTAGGTAACCTGTTAGACAACAATTTACACTTATCTATAAGAGAGAAATAAACCTCAGAAATGAAGATAAAGTATTATGTCAGTAACATAATGTACAACATACTGTGAAAATTTTTATCTCAACTGAAAATACAGCTGTCTTTCATCTTCCATGATATTATTTATTCCTAATACACATAATTACTTTTATTATTTTCATTCAAATGTTGACAATTCTAAATTAAATACTGAAACTTAAAATCCATTAATAAAAGGAAGGAAGTTTTAATAAGCATTCCAAGATAGGCAATAGAGGCTGGTAACAGTAGTAGTTTCCCTTAACTAAATGTCTTTTACTATTAAACAAGTATGAGAGGAAAAGTCATGTTTAATAATAAAACTGAAATTACCTTTCAGAGAGTGTGACATAGGTTGTTCTCTCATGAAACTTAGGACAATGACATCTTACAAAGCTCAGAAACATCAGCAGTATTTCTGAAATGGTACAATTTAAAGAAAGGAAAATGATCACAGTCTGAAGAGTTGAACTATTGCAATTTTTATATATGTACATCCTGTACATTTTGTAGGTACATCTAACCCTGGATGTACATACAGATTGGGGAATGAGACCGTAGTGAGCAACCCCACAGAAAGGGAGGTGATGGTCCTGGTTGATGGCAAGTTGAATATGAGTCAGCAGTGCCCTGGCAGCCAGGAGGACCAACCATATCCTGAGGGACAACAGGCAAAGCATCACCAGCTGGTCGAGGGAGGGGATTGTCCCACTCTGATCTGCACTGGTGCAGCCTCACCTTGAATATTGTGTGCAGTTTTGGGCAGTGCAAGATAAGAAAGATATAAAGCCAGTAGAGAGCATCCAAAGGATGGCAACAAAGATCATGAAGGGCCTTGAGAGGAAAAAATATGCAGAGCAGCTGAGATCACTCCAGGTCTGTTCATCCTGGAGAGGAGGAGACTGAGGGGACATTTCTTTGCAGTCTACAACTTCCCTATGTGGGGAAGTGGAAGGGCAGGCACTGATCTTGTCTCTGTGGTGACCAGTGATAGAGGGAATGGCCTGAAGTTGTGTCAGGGGAGGTTTAAGTTGTATAATAAAATAAGGTTTTTCACCCAGAGGGCGTTTGGGCACTGGAAGAGAGTCCCCAGGGAAGTGGTCAGAGCACCAAGCCTGACAGAGTTCAAGAAGCATTTGGACAATGCTCTCAGGCACACGTTGTGACTCTCGAGGCTTATACTGTGAAGGGCCAAGCTGGACTTCAATGATCCTTGTGGCTCCCTTCCAACTCAACATATTCTATGGTTATATGATTCTATGATTTTGGAAACAGAGCTAAAATGGACTACTAGTCTACCACCCTCTATTCCCCTCCGAACATGAAAATTCCTTCCTCCTTCACATCTGCCTTTCAGTGTTTAAAATTGCAATGTTGATACTTCTGCACCTTCAGCAGTGAGACAAGCATAACCTGTAAGTAAAATGGGTTGAAAGTTTTCCAATAAAAGTTATTTTGACAGGAAATTGTGTTTGTAATAGAACAAAGTGTTTTCATTCAACCTCTACAGAGGTGAAAATGACAGTATTTGGCAGCTTGCTACTGTTTCATTTTTTTAATGTAGGATAGCACTGCCCATTCAAAATTTGTCTTTGAAGCCTTGCAACTTCTAAGTTTATGATCTTTCTATTTTTTTTTAATTTAAAAGTGGTACTTCATTCCCTACAGTTTTATACCAAATCTCATGGTGAGTAGTTGGAAGACTGTTAAAACATATTTTGCCTTTTGTCTTACCATATGCACAGGTTTTAATGCATATATTTCTGTTATCAACAAATAACCTTTTCCAGTTAGCAATACTCACTTATATTGTTTTGTTTTTTTTTCAAACCTCCCTGTCCTTTACCTACTTGTGTAAGGCAAAAGAACACTATCACTGTCCCACTTAGCTCAGCAATGTTGCAATTCCAGAGATTCAAGAAAAGGCTTTGTTATTTTTTCAGGTGCTTTTATGTTAAATCCCAGAAAGGAAGACAGTGCTGACCAAATAAAAAATAATAGATTCAAAATAAAACTAAGCATTTTTACAAAGAAATGTATAACATTTAACTTGAAATGGAATGAAAGACACATAAAAATATGCAGCCTCAGTGACATCCAGAGGATCATCCAAGATGTTTTAATTTACATATTTTTTGTCCTTGCAAAAATATTCCCTCTATTTAGACAAGAACACTTAGAAAGTTTCATCCAAAGACTATATGAAAAGGGGTTTTAAAGTCTAACTTACTGATGACTAAGCAGCCTGTTTTCAAAGCTGGATATGTGACTATCAACAATCACAAATACTGTGTTATGCAAAAGGATTTGTTTGTAAAACCAAAGCTCAGCCAGAATGTCTTGATTGCAGAGCTTTCTGGTACCATTTTTTGTAACTAAAGTTGTTTAACAGTAATTTGACTGGCAATATGACAATGTTATACCTTGGTGGACACCTCTTCTTAATTTTTGGTTCCCTACTGAAGAAAGAAGGTTTATAAGGAGTTGGGTATAAAAGCATCAGTGGCTACTGAAAGGTCTTTGAAAAGTCTGTTAACTCCTCCCAAGGCTTTCTTTTTTCTCAGCCAGCAGCTGGGTGTACTCCACCAAACATCTATATCCACCTTTCTGTGCAGTCTCCTGTTCTTTAGAAACTGTGTACCTTATTCCTGTGCAGTCACTTTACCCTCAGTTTGCCACTTCGGCACTTCCATAAAAGCAAATGTCAGTATAACAACAGTAAGTTGGCATTTAGCTAACTAAAATTGTTTAGAGGGTAAAATGAAATATATGCACAAAATAAGTAATCTTTGAAATGAACTGAAGCTCAGCAAACTTCAAGACAGTGGGGGATTTGGTCAAAGGAGTACATGCTTAAGTTGTGTTACCCTCAATTCCTTCAGAACAAGGAGCCAACAGTGAAAGGAATGGGAAGACTAGCCTGATTAATACATGACTTAGAGGCTGGTNGTGTTACCCTCAATTCCTTCAGAACAAGGAGCAAACAGTGAAAGGAATGGGAAGACTAGCCTGATTAATACATGGAAGTGTAAGTGGAAATTTTCTTTTTTTTTGATCATAAGGTGGTTTACACAGCACCAACAGCTGCTGACAACAGATGGGGTCCACTTGTCTTAGACAGGAAAAAGGTTATAACCCATGAGATGGCAGGGCTGATTGAGAGGGCTTTAAACTAGGTTTGAAGGGGGAAAGGGATACAACCAGGCCCACTGGAGAGGAGCCTAGGGGCAACATGCCGGGGTTGGAGCTGAAATTGATAGCCCAGCTGAAGTGCGTCAACACCAATGCACAGAGCATGGGCAATAAACATGAGGAACTGGAAGTCATTGTGCAAGAAACTATGACATAGTAGTTGCTAGCGCAGACAGGTGGTGGGGTGACTCTCACAACTGGAGTGCTGCAGTGGAAGGCTATGAGCACTTTAGAAGAGACAAGCAAAGCAGGAGAGGTGCTGGGATAACCCTGTTTATTAGGGAGTGTTTCAATCATATTGAAAGGAAAGGTGATGATGACAAAGTTGAGTGGCTGCAGGTGAAGATCGGGGGGAGGCCAGTAGGGTGGACGTCATGTCTGTTACAGACTACCTAGTCAGGAAGAACAGGTAGATGATGCATTCTACAGAAGGTTGACAGAAGTCTCACAATCACCAGCCTTTGTACTCATGGGAGACTTCAACTCGACAGATAACTTGCTGGAAAAACAACAGAGCAGAGAAGAAGCAGTCTAGGAGGTTCCCTGGAGTGTGTGGAAGATAACTTCCGGACACAACTGGTAAATGAGCCTACCAGGGGTAGTACGCTGCTAGATCTGTTGTTTGTGAACAGAACTCATGGTTGATGTGGTAGTTGGATGCTGTCTTGGGCGTGGTGATCATGAAATGATTGTTTCCTATTCTGGGTAAATTTAGGTGGGGCACCAACAGAGCTGCCGTCTTGGACTTCCAGCAGGCAGACTTGGACCTGTTTAGGAGATTGATTGATAGACTCCCATGGGATTCATTCTTGAAGGGCAAAGGAGTCCAGAAAGGATAGATATGCTTTAGGAGGGATATCAGAAATATACAGGAACAGGCTGTCCCCATGTACCATAAGACAAGCCAGCAGTAAAGAAAACTGGCCTGGTTAAACAGAGAATTTAGGCTGGAACTCAGGCCAAAAAAACCTGTATCATCTCTGGAAGGAAGGACAGGTAACTTGGGGGGACTAGAAGGATATTGTGTGGTTATTTAGGGAGTAAATTAAAAGGGCCAAGCCAAACTGGAACTTAGTTTGGCTGCTAAAGTAAACAATACTAATGTCTTAAAAAAGTTTAGACCCTACATTCAATCCTTGTAATTCTTCTGACAGTAATAGTTAGTGTCCAATGTTTATATTGGCATATTATTTATCAGTATGGAGTGCTGCTTAATGTAGTGGTATT
The DNA here is from genome assembly GCA_013399855.1 of Oxyruncus cristatus. Classification (NCBI taxonomy): domain Eukaryota; kingdom Metazoa; phylum Chordata; class Aves; order Passeriformes; family Cotingidae; genus Oxyruncus; species Oxyruncus cristatus. The sequence continues at coordinate 263,752 of VXAY01006939.1, read as the reverse complement.
TTGTTTCCTATTAATAATTCTGATAGTATAATCAGGAGTAATCTATCTGTACTAAACATTCCACACAGAACACAACTCAAGAGAGATAAAATATGAAGGGAGGGATTACACCACGAAGGGAGGGATTAAACCACGATGTTGGAGTTGTACCTTAATTGTAGACGACTCCTGAAGCTGCAGTGTTACAAGAACAGACAGAAATTAATACCTCTGGTAATATAAGAAAAAATGTCAACAGTCCCTATTTGGAATTAAAACTTTGCAAAATTATGCTTTTAGCTTTAACAACCAATTGAATTGAATTCAGAAGTCACTAGGGCGCAACAAGGAACCTAATTTTGGTTTTCGTAAGTTTTTAAAGAGGAGTGCATTTCCTGTAAAAACCTAACCACAGAGTTATAAATAGAACTATTAAGAATATTACTATTCCTTCCTTAAATTTCATGATTTTTTATTGTCCAATCAACTGCAATTTTTTTAAGAGATAGATATTGCAGGAAGCTTTCTAAATAAACCAGGGTGGGGGTGGGGAAATTGAATAGGAAGAGAGATTTGCTCCTTAAGAATTCTTTCATTACAACTTGATATTAAAATAGAAGAAATCAAAAACCTAACCTAAAACAACAATGAACTGCTGGAATATTTTTATATAATTTAGAAAAATATTTAGATAACTTCCGTATCAGCCACAGAATATGAGAATAGTTATTTAAAGAGTTGACAAAAAGATTATTAGGACAGATAGAAGCTAAACACACAGTAACAGAAGCATTGGCTAGCTCAATTTTAAGAAAACTAAGATAATTCTAATTCACTAGGGATATTATTGTAAAATTTACAGAAATGTAGTGATCATAATTATTACTATTTGAAAATAACACTGACTTTTTAATATTTAATTTTTTAACACATAAAATATTATTAAGTGAAAATCAGTCAGAGAAAGTACTGTATGTGGTATTAATGGTGCATTTTCTCTTATTAGTCACTTAATAATTCCAACTGTTACAGATACCCCATGTGAGAGTACTAAGTAGCCTCTAGTGTCAACGTCAGAAAATGCTGCGTACGACAGATGTTTGCTCATGATTTTTTAAAAAGAATTTTCATAATTACTTGTTTAAGTACTTTCTGTCAAACTGACAGATGAAAAAAATTGCTACTTTTTTTGAAAAAAAAAGTACAAATTTCTGAGTACATAAAAAATATTTGTAAATATTCTTTTTATTCCTAAAATACATTAAATAGGGAACATCTATACTAACACCTTACTTTTGCAATACGATTGCATGATAGCGAATGTTTACAGTTTTGTAGTCTGAAAATTTGTTGATTAACTGAGAAAAAGGGTGATACAGCCAACACAGTCAATGAATTATTCTTAATAGTATTTATATTAAAGAAGTGCAAGCTATACTATTAAACTTTGAGCAGAAAAGATGTAAGAGCACAATTCCAGTTTCTACAATGATGTTTGGAAAGCTTTGTTCACTGGGCAAATAAAATCCAACTTCAAGTATGACAAAAATTCTCGCCTTTCATTACTTTTATCAATTTATTTACTATTCCTATCTACCAAAATACAGATATTCTCTAAAATATATTACTGAAAAAGCACCATTCATCCTCTTTGCAAAATATCTCTCCACAATCTTACTAGGTGTAAGTCTTAAAGTCCATGTTTTATGACCCTTTTATTGTTGTCATCAAAGAAGTTTTGTGCTGTTCTCCTGCTGTGAACAGCACAAAACAGCACAGTTTTGTGCTGTTCTCTTTACCTCAATAGTAAAAGAGGTCAGTTACAAATGTGGTTACTGAAAACAGCAGATCCTAAAGCTGCCCTCAACAAGTTATATATTTCCTTAAATAATATAAATGTCATAATTTATAAGTTTATATGGTTTATGTATTTTCTGTTTTCTTCTACTATGTTACATAGTTCCTACAAACTGGAGCAGTAAAATCTTTTATCATTCAATCTCCTGGATTATTAAAAATATGATATGAGTGTTCTGAAGTGCTTTTGTGTATCTGTAGTTTGTGAGGTTGGTGAGTTTACAAGCATGGAAGCATTCAAGCTTATCATTATGATTCCCCTATCCCTATTTCATGAGTTTTACTATATTCCTGTACATGGTTGCAATTTCAATGATATAAAGCCAAATTCTTACTGATGTCATAAAAGGAAATCTAAGTATATGAACATAAAGCAAACATGACTCATTAAAACTTATGCAGCTGGAGTAATCCGTTATTCAAGATTACCTTTTTCCTTATGACTGCCCACGGGAAGAGAAGTGTTTCCTCAGAGTGTGAGGCTTAACTGGATAGAATAGGCTGTGGTAAATACCTAGAATATTTGCAGAGCAATAGAAAACAAGGTCAAATTGTTCAGATATTGCATCTTTGTCCCTAGCAGTCTAGCCCTGCTGTATTACATTAAGTATACAATTAAGATTACATTTTTAAATGCAATAGAGATTAAAACATATTGATATCCAAGCTTCTACTCTTCTTATCTTTTTTTATTAGGAGTACTTCCTCAGTTGTTTCATTTGAAGAATAGGTCAGGATTTTACATAGGTTTGAATAATTCATAAAATCAAAATAATAATTGCATTTTTGTAAAACATGCAGAGAAATTATCAACTTTTTATTACTCTTTATGAGGGAAAATTCACCACCCTTTAACAGTGTTTTCAGCCAGGTCTCTCCCAGAGTCAATGGCAGGTTTTTGGTAGAGGGACGAAATAGGATGACTGTTCCAAAAGTAAGTGCAAATGGATTATTCTTAAATGAACTCTAGTTATTTTGATAGAAAAAAATGATAAAGTAATCACTCCCATTTTACAAACAATGTGGTTAAGAGACTTGCCAGGACCATTCTTTTTCTTGATACCGATAGCTTAAGTAATCCTTGTCAGTTGCTGCGTCATAGATTCTTTTTACTTTCAAGCATTCAGCCCCACCTACATACCCATTCCTCGCTCCAATGAAGTGTCCCACCGCAAGTGCTCCTTGTGTCAAAATGAGAAACTACTTTTTTTTTTTTTCTGTAATGCTGTTGTTCTTTTAAAATTGTATTCCTTCCCTTTGTTTTTAATTTGTAGTCTGTTTTCTTGACTGTGCAGTTCCATTTCCCTCAACTGCTAGTTCAAGGTTCCCTCAGTGAGAGGCAGGTTAAGCTAATTTGAATTACATTATGTTTTCTATGACAAATGGACAGTTGTCATGGATCATTTCAGATAAAAATATTGATTTCAAGTGTCTCTTTTATCTATTGATCTTCTGATGTTGAAAAGAACTGAAGAAAACATATGTTGAAGAAGTCATACAGACATTATTTTTTCCCCCTTGAATATGAAATAAGATATTTAGTAATGAGAGGGGGGAGTTTGTATTCCTTTAATTTTCTTAACAAATATCTATTGCTTAGGCCTAAACTTACATTGTTAAAAAAAAAAAATTAAAATAAAGGCAGAGGAACAACAAACAGTTTAAAGTAAGTGTGTGTCTCCATTATGCACTAAGGATTATAAGTCTACCCAAGGTGGGATCTTTGAATTTGTCCGAATTGTATAAAGAAGGATAGTAAGGATGTATCAGGCATCTAATTTAGAGATCTGCTGGTCAATAGAATAAGAGTTTGTTTAATTAGATATTGTATTACCCAGGATGAGCGATGACAGGTAGTCAGGTCTTTCTCATTAAACTGAGACACTGTATAAACAAATCTTCAAAACAATTCCTGTTCCCACTGCATCTCCCTTGTTTTAACTTCTCTTCAGCTTTACTGCAACTACTTTGCATTCATTTTATTATTAATAAATTAAGTGGTTTTCCAACTGCTTCTGTAAAATACCTTTAGGTGTATAAATTAATCAACATGCCAGTAAGACAGACAAATAGTCTTCATATTTTATAGATAAGAATTCTGAATAGCAGAGGAAATGATTCCACTTAAAAAATATTTGCAAAGTTTGGGAAAAAAATTGAAATTAACCCCTACATTGATGATCCTCCAGTCCAAAAATGCAGCCGATGAATATGCTGTAATCTCCTTCCATTTTTACTCCACCTGACTTTACCTGAGCCTCTTAAGTCATCCCTTTATTCACAGAATTGTTTGAGGCTGGAAAGGACTTCTCAAGGTCATCTTGCTTAATCCCCTCCTCTGATCTAGTAAGGTCATCTACAGAGAGTTGCCTAGGACCATGTCCAGATGGCTTTTAAATATCTCCACAACCTCTCAGGGTAACCTGTACCCATGTTCATTCTCCCTCACAGGTAAAAATTTTCATCTGTATTCACACAGAACCTCCTGTGTTTCAGTTTGTGCCCATTACCTCTGGTTGTGACATGGGCATGATTTTCTTGCTTTGTGTACAACCCAAAGAGTAAATCCTACAGATCTAGATTATTTCTGCTGCAATGAAAGTGCACATAATACCCAATGAGGTTGTATTTTCTTACTGGTGGTCTCAATTTGATCCAGTATCTCCAGGAGAATCCTTTTCCTGCCTTATAATCTGCACTAGGGAAGCTAGTCAATCTATTAGGAAATTCAGATATCAAAGGAAAGAAACACTTAAAATTGCTTTGTTTTACAAATACTCCTTAAATTAATTCCATGGACTGTAACAAAAACTGTTTGTTGCCTATGGTTAGCTTACAAATGTAAAGTAATAGGAAAATTTAATACACATGCATATTACAGCACCCAAAATAAATGTCAATGCATTTGAAAAATACTTGGGGAAAAAAATCATCTTCATTGATGTTACAGCAGATGGGTTTCTGCAAAAGATAAGAGCTCGGTTGGAAGCAGACCAGAGGCTATTTTTGACATCCTTGTTAGAGGGACAGATGATGCCACAGTAACTCTTTAACTGAAATTCACTTAGCCTTGAGTGATGTTTAGTAAAAATCAATTTGGAGTTCAAATGAGTTCAATGAATGTATTTTATGTATGTGTTCAAGGTTAGAATTCTAGGTCTTCCTTTTACGTTGTGAGTTTTCTATTAAAATGTGTATAATTCAGTAGTGAAGGATTTAATACTTGTGGTGGATGTTGACCCTTCTACAAATATTTACCAGAAAAAATCAAGTGCACTTTCATGATATTAACGCTGTTAATCTTCATAAAAAATTAGTCAGAAATAAATCAAAACTTTGCTAGCTTTACTATAGTCAGGTTTCATTTATAATAGAAGAGTTTCTTAAGATAAATGTTCATTTGTAACAGAAAACAGAGAACAAGTAAGAAAGTATGGTAGCTTCTTGAATATGTTATGACTACCTCATGAGCCTTTTAGGGAATTATATCTGAATTATATACGTTTATAGGTTATCCACATTCTGAGTGGGAAAAGGGATTTGACAATTGATTTTTTTATTAAGTTGCAGAAGAGTATATTTTCTCATAGATAGCTTAAGACATTTTTTACATGAAAGCTTCACATATTTGGGGTTATAATATTATTCAATATTATTCATCAATTAAGACTTTTTCTATGATAGTATGAGTTCTTATTATCTCTTTAATTTTGGGGCAGTATATGTAAGAAAAATATGAGCAGAAGCTACTAGGTTTCAGTCAGGACAATGGAAATATGACATAAAACTTTTAAACTGAAATGTTAATGGTCCAGAGATTTTGGCGTAATGCTAGAAGCACTAAGTAAAGCGGGAAAGTAGTCTTCCCTTTCAAGTTATTCCACATCAGTGAAGCTTCACCTATGAGCCTAAAGACAATTGTTTGAGTTTTTAAGTGAGACTAATTTTGACTGTTTTATCATATGAAGAGCGATTTACTCAAACCCTTAGTATTTGATCAGTCTGTCAGAGCCCCAGGAAAGCCAATACCCTTCTGCCCTATCAGTCTGTCAGCATCCCATTACGGGGATCCTTCACCAAGCAGTCACTAGGTCGGAGGGCAGTTCAACTGACCTGGTCAGGGTCACACTACAAAGAGAGAGATTTCTTACTGGGTTTCTGCACTTTTACCCACTGCCAGCGACTTTACCTACTGTAGGCACCCTTGAAGGACTCACATTAACAGTTTACAGAATAACAATCCTTACTACTAAAATTGTGACAGGGACTGCTGATGAAAGTATCTGACAGCAAAAGTGCATTCAAAGCAATTCAAAGCACTGCACCAACAAGCTCTAATCCTCAATAAAAACTGGCTTGAGATAAATGTTCAGAAGTCATAGAGTTCCTATTCCATAGGCATCCCTATAGTGGAGAAGACAGGTTAAGCCCATCAACTGATCCCAGAAGTTATGATGAATTATTCCCTACCTTCTCCCCATCCTTAAATCACTTTCATACTACTTTATGTTAAGGTGGAGCTTCATCTTACTCAGTGAGGGGTGTTCATACCTTGAGGGCAGATATCTCAGTATAATATCTGAGATAACCTTGGCATGGAAACATGGGTCAGTCCAAGGAGAGTGATTTCACCACGGTTGCTGATTCAAAAGCAGGGCATCCTCCTTTATCTCCCTTGATTTTTTGCTGCTGTGAGGTTCATCAGCTAAAAAGTCCCACTAAGTTCCTTCCTCTACAAGGGTGTCTTCATCTGCCCCACCCTCTGTTTGGTCCCCCTCAGATTGTATTGTGTGGGGGAGGTTGAGTATGATAACTGCTCTTCACAGAAGAGCACAGAGCTGTGGTTCATATATGCAGGGAGAAGACACGAAAGACCAAAACTCAATTAGAGTTGAAACAGGATAGAGTTGTTTCAGATAACAAGAAGGGCTTTTCAAAGTATATTTATAGTAAGAAGAGGTTGAATGTGAACACTGGACAAATACTTATTGAGGATGGTCTGGCTATTAAAGATGAAGAAAAAGTGGATGCATTCAATGCTTTTTTTGCTTCAGCCTTTAAAAATACCAGAGGAGCTTGGACTGCTCAGTCTCCTGAGCTGAAGTAGCTTAATTTGTGGGAACAGTGACTCTCCACTTGCCAACACTGAAATTGTGAGGGACCAGGTTTATCAACTGAAAGTTCACAAGTCCACATGGCCTGATGGGATTAATCCCAGAGTTCTGAAGGAGCTTGCAGTTGTATGTCAGGATTCCTCTGAATCATTGTCAGGATTCCTCTCAATCATTTAACAAAATCTTGGGAGTCTGAGATGGTCCCTGCTGATGAGAAGCTCGCCAATGTGATTCCAGTCTACTAAAAGGGTGTGTGGGAATACCCAAGAAACTAGAGATATGTTAGTCTGACCCCAGCTCCTGAAAAAAAATATGGAGAAGATAACGCTGGGTACAAATGAAAGGCATTTAAAAAATAGGGTAGTCATCAGCCCAGTCAACATGGGCTCACAAAAGGAAAGCCCTGTTTCATTAATTTGATATCCTTCTAGGATAAGGTCACCCACCTAATGATGGTGGAAAAGCGGTGGATGAAATTTTCCTGAATTTTAATAAGGTTTTCGATACTGTCCCTCACAGCATCCTTCTGGACAAGCTGTCCAAGTATGGGTTCATGGTGCACTGGGTGAAGAACTGTCTGAAGTGCAGAGCTCAACGGGCTGCAGTGAATGTGATTACATCTGGCTGGCAACCAATGATGTTGCTTGGGGTGCATTTCTAGGACCAGTCCTGGTCAACCTATTTATCAACGATCTGGATACTGGGGTTGAATGTACCAGCAGCAAGTTTTCTGTTGATCCCAAATTGGGGGTTGCTGTAGACTCTCCTGAGTGACAGGATGCCTTGCAGAGGGATATAGATAGATTGGAGCTTTGGGCTGTGATTAACAGGAAGAAATTTAACAAGTCCAAAAGCCAAATGGAGATGTGCTGATGCCAGGCTGGGATGTGGACCTTCAGGTGGACCCAGTTCAGCAGAGTCCATCAGGGCAGGATAGTGGGAGCTGGATTCTGGCCCTGCTGGAGTGTAACTGGCTCTGGGGCTGACAGCCCCCATGGCCATACATAGGGTCTTAGGCCATATAGGGAGTCACAGAGAGATGGACAGGGACATTAAGAGCTTACAGTACACTCAGTGCTGTGACACTGCATTTAGTCAGAAAGTACTGTGTAAAACAACTTACAGCTAAAAATCTCTAAGTTTACATCATGCTACCTTACTATTCAAAGTCTACGTAAGAAGCAATGAGCTTTTTTGACCAAATTTTGCTGTAAATATATTCTTGAAATCTGATATTGCACATGCAATAGCGCAACTTCCCTTAGTACTCTCAGAACATCAAGGGTTGTTTCAGTACATTTCATTTAAAAAGAATCTAAGTTTTAAGTTTTATTCAGTAGTAGCTTTTAGTTAGTTTTTCACATCTCATCTGTACATTTTTTTGTGGTAGGATATCTGGAAAGTGACATATGACAGTAGGTGACATCTCTGATAGCTATAGTTGACTCACTTTTATAAAATGTTGCATAAGAAATGTCAAGAACTTGCTTCTTAAGCTGCAGATCAGCTACTGTAGGAGAAACTGTTTCATGAGTTCTAATAACTAATAAAAAGTAATGTGAAATCTCTTTATAAAAACTTATCAAATTTAAGTGGAAAAAGCATTGTTTGGAATGAATATAGTACAAATTAAATACAAGAATTGCAAACTGGGCTCATAATGTCAGAAACTTACAAAGTTAAATATTATAGAACAAGTAGAGGTTATTCACTTTAACACTTAAACTAAAAAAAAAGGGGGGGAGTGCTAGGATTATTTACACAACTCCTAGTTTCAGAAGGATGCATTCCTGATTGTCTTTCACCTGTGAAAAGCATTTTTTTGCAAAATGATCAGAACTACTTTTTTTTTTTCTTTGTTTTTTTTTTTTTTGGTGTGGTTGGTTATTCTTCCCTTTCACAAAATTTCACAGTATTCAGTCCATCTTTCCTTGCAGATATTATTGAAAAAAATATGTGAAGGAGAAAATAAACTTACATACTACTATAAGATGCGAGACTTCTCCCAGTGATTTTTTGAGATATATTTATTTGTGATTAATGCTATAAAAATACATATTATTTATTTATTACATTCAGGTTAACATAAGTAAACAGCATGTAAAATTCCTTGAGTGATTTTTTAACTTACAGATGTACAGCAAAGTGGTCAAGGGAAGAGAGCCCTGAAGCCATATTCATTTGTGTGACAAGCAAGTAAAATCAACAAAGCTTCGGGAAAACTTACATAAATAGGTTTTTTTCCTTATTTAACAAGTAAAATCCAAAATCCTATCGCTCACAGTGATGTTCACTGCAGTAAATAAATGAAGGAGCAAAACTATTAAAGGACTCTGGAGATCCATAGTAGCAACCTGATCAATTGTATAAATTAACTCTACAAAATGAAGTTGAGGTTTTGAGGTAAACTAAAGCTGATAAAAACTTTATGAGGCAAACAAATCTCCATCAAGGACCTGAAACCTGTGTTTATTAGATAAGAACACACTTTCTTTTCAGAAGTAGTGGTAGAAAAGTTGTGAGAAAATAACTGAAAAGGAGAACAAGATAATTAATTCAACTGGTAATTCGAAGAGGTAACAGTGCTCAAGAAGAGTATTTCCTCCCCATGCAATTCACACATTTATCAACAATAAACCTGAAGTTTATGCACCATTTAAATTACATATACTCTTTCAAAGAAAAGGTTTAGCTTGGAGAGCAGTGGCACATAACAGAGCTGGGTCACTTTCATTCCAACAAATAATATTTGGACAAGTAATAGTATTCACAAAAGAATTATGAGTCCGCAATACTAAAAATGTGTACTGCTGATACCTTTCTACCTATTAGCATACACCTTTTCTGATTATTCATACACTTTCTAAGATGCTCAAGCAATGTAAAGGACCAATAGAATATCCTGTGAAAAAAACACACACATATTTTAAGTAAAGGTGACACTAAATAGATGCAGTAATCATCACAGTTGTTGCATGCTCTACTGAGTAGTTTTCCCAAACCAAGAGAAATTTGCAAATAAATCTGCAAATATAGTTCAGGTTCATTTGCTTCAGTATTCTGTCCAGTCATGAATTTTTAAGTAGACACCTTAAGAAATAAGACTTAAAATATTTCTAAAATTATTTCTAATGAAGAGTCCTTTTTGTAGAATAAATTTTAAATCAATACTTCCATACTTCTAAATTTTTGTCTGAATAAGAAAGAAACGGTAGATATTTTCTAAACGTAGCCAATCAGGATGTATTTTTGTGATTGTCTGTACTGTTAATGCTTCTGTTTGAAAGTCCACAGGAACAGGTCCTTGCAGATATTAACCTAAGTCTACAAGCAGGTGCAGATGTACCGGCATTTCAACAGTGCAGAGTCCTAAAATTAATCATTTTGTAAGTGTTACACTCCCAATGCTACATACTTGAAAACAAGAGCATTTTCATTTTGAGATCTGCTAAGAGAAACAAAATACACATATAATGCTGCTGAAGTGTGTGTGCACCCAGAAGAAATAATAGGCCAAAATCTACTTTTAATACACGAGCAGACAGCAGTTCATGACCCTTCAGAATTCAAGCAGAGACAGGTCAAGTAAACGAAAGAGAAATCTCTAGAAGTAACAACATGTATTGAACTATTTTGTGCTCAGAAAATCCCCTGAGCTGCAAAAAGCAGGAGTTTGGAGTGCTAAGGAGGGGGTGGGGACACTATCCTTTTATGATTGCTCCTTTTTTTATACCCTCTCAGGCACCATTTTTACCTCCACTGAAAGAAAAGTGCTCCACAAGATACTGAGTAAGATTTTTCTATCCCTGTGTAGATGTTCTTATGCTGTTATACAAAGTAGGAGGACATTATGCAAAAGTTACACAAATTAGCCATGGCTAGTTTAGTTTATCATAGTAGAGCACTAGTTCTTTTAAGATTGAGGTAATTTTATTTAAAGATGTGAAAAGTTCCAAATGCTTCAAAACCCACACACTGTTATTTTGTCTTGAAATGCATTCTGCCTTGAAATAGTTTGAGAAGGGTGATAGGCAAGGCTGAAGGCAGCTCTGCATCATCCAGTAGAGTGAGTGTTTAGAATGGTAGCTGATCACTGAGATCCTAATAACTGATACTCTGTCCTTCTGCAATCACTTCTTACTCCTCTTTTCTTACTCTCCCCCTTTCTGCTGCTGATCACTGAGCTCTACATGAGAACAAACATTTCAAGGATCAATCACGAAAAAAGAAGAGTGGGTAGGGAGAAAAAATAGGTGTGCTCACCAAATGCAGCAGTTGGAAACATTCATGCCTTTTGGGATGATTCATTCCTCTGGCCACACTGCCTCCCAGCCATCTTTGCCCTTGTACTGAACTCATCTAGCATTCATTTATCCAATGCTCTTACCTGCACTTACTTGCTCAGACATAGAACTGTCCACTGCTGTAGAGTGGAAGGAAATTTGCTCAGGCTTCCTATCTCTCTATTCATGTGGTCTGTCCCCAGAATTCATTGACATTTGAAGATTAGATAAAAGCTTTCTAAAATACAGTTAGCATGCAGGCTTCATATTGCAAATCCAGACTATTTACTGTCAAAAAAATCCAGACAAACTGAAAGAGAATATGGCAGAAGATAAATTGATGTCCTAAGACTCATATAATACAGCAATGAGATACTAAGGCTATAGGTTTGATTATAGGTTATTACAAGTTCTCCTAGAACAAGTAACAAGGAATGTCTAGCTTAAGCTTCTTTTAGGAAGGGGAAAATAAAGCAAGAGTATTTATTCTGTGAAAAAAAAAAAGACTGTACGTTTAAATATTTTGTAGGTAGATTCATGTTTCTGGAATGTTGAACTTTGTGAATCAGGACCACGAAAGAAATTCTGATGCAAAATGGTGTGACATGGAAGTTGTAGCAAATAGAAAATGGATTTGCAAGATGCTGCTCCCTTTTGTTCTTTGCTAATGGATTTTAATTAAGCAGTAGTGTTTACATGAATTAACTTTTTGTCTTGGTGCTCTGAGTCTCCTTTGTATCTTTTCCCATAAAGGCAAAGCCTTTATATCATGCCTTATAAAAATAGAATACCAGAGGTTTTACTATTGGTCAAAAAATATTTTAAAATTTCAGAGCTTCAATAGTCCCTTTCTTACTTTTCCTCTTCTTGACAGATTAATTCATATCCACCCCCACAGACAATCATTTACTTGTCTGTCATTAATACTTTAGTTAGTCTTCAAATAGTAAAAGTTCATTGTGGGACTTGCTGCATGGGAACTGAAAACTGAACAGCTGTACAGTTCTACAAATTTCTGAGATCCCTTTAAATGTATGAATTGCATTCATCTAGTAAATTGTGTAAATTTTTGTTGTGTAATGAACCATAAGCTAAGTTTTTCCACCAAGTAAACAGCTGAGTGAGCATAAAAATCGCTAATATTTTTTCTCTTTGTAGGAAAAGATATTCAAGAAGAGACAAAATAAATTCTAAAAAAAATATACTTCAACAATAACACCAGAATAAGTCTTTTTTTTCACACATTTCTTTAAAAATAGAGATCAATATCAGAGACGAATGAAATGCTTTCTGATTCCTCAGGAATCACAGTAATTTGTTTTTTTCTGCTTGTTCACAAGTACTATGGAAAATCAGGAGTTTGGACACAGTGTCTCTTTGGTGCACTTCATGATTTTGAAAATAGGAAAAAATTTGTGCCAGAGATGTTGCAGTGAAATAGGTGTTCCTGACTACAAGACCGGAAAAAGGTCCAGAAAACATTCCAGAATGTCTCTAAAATTTGCCTTCTTGAAAAAAATATATGGGTAAAAATAATCTGCTTGCTTGATTGTCAGTTGTGAAGTAACTTTCTGACAAATGATAAAGAGATGGAAAGTTTAGACATGGGCCTCCAAACCCAACTTACTTATTGGTATAAGAAATTCTCTTCAGACTAGTTGTGAAAGACATTTACATCACTGATTCTTAGCTTCCCACAGAGAGGAGAGGTAAACCACACTGATGTAGGTACGAAAACATGAAAATACTTCTTATTGTTTTGTTCTGTTTATGTTGCACAGAAAAGCCATGCAGAAATGAATAATTCTAACTTGGAGCAGGGTTGAAATAGTGCATAGTAAGGCCAGGAGGCACACACTGAAAGGGAGAAAACAAAGAGTTAAATGCCTTCTTGCAAGAGGGTAAAGAAAGCAGCAGGTAAATTATAGACTTTATGGAGTCCACTTTCTAGTAGTCTTGAAATTTATTTTATTCTGAAATACCTATTGTGCACACAAAAGGTGGTCTCTGATCTTCCTGAGGTCAATAGACTACCCATAATTATGAAAGAAATCTCCATGGTTCCATAATTTTAATGTGAAAATGAGCCTTCTGTTTCTAGCAAGAAAAAAAAAAATTCTGTCATCTTTCTCGTAAAAAGTGAGATAGGTAAAGTCTTCTGACTTATATTAGATTTTCTGACTTGGATGCATGAACATGGCATTGGAGAGATTGTGTAAAAATTATGTTATATTGCTCTGAGGTCAGATGAGGGTTTTTTGCAATCATTTTTTATTCATTATTCATTGATTACTTTTTTTTATATGCTCTATATTACTGAGAGTATGCATGATATTGCTCTAAAATACAAGTTTAAATGAGAACGCGACCAATTATTCAAAAAATACTTCTTCTAAAGTCTTCATTTCTCAAGGCACAACACAACTGCGTATTTATTAGCAGACAACTTGTAAAAATAGCATTAAAACAGAGCTTAAAAATTGTTTCCAGAAGACCAAATGAGATATAGATCTTGCTTATTTGTAGTAATGTGGTGGCAACAACACCAGCAACTATAATATGTCAAATTATTTCCAACACATTAAGCAAAAAAATCATTTGTGTAGACCAAAGTGAGTAAAATATTTATATATTTATTGTGCACAGTGTAGCGGTAAACTGTGTCTAAGAGCCCTGTAGCAAAAAGCACATCACACTGTCTAAATCCATAAAACAGGACTTGCAGGTTGAACATAATATATGAAGATTTAAGGTGTGCTCTTAATCACATCTTAAAGAAAGGAGTATATCCTGCCTCACACTAAAGAAAAGGCACAGAGGAACCCAGTGACTTATAGAGCATTCTTAATTAATTTAAAATGGCGATATTTAATGTACAAAATGTATTCTGCTATTTATTTCACAATAATAAAAGGGGCTAGAGCCTTGTGTCTTAAAAAGCAGTAAACTTGATTAAAATCAAAAACTTGATGCAGAGTGAATAGAAGATTCTCCTCTCATTTAGACAATATAACCTTTCCTCCAGTTCACCAGAATTTTGCAATCACAGTTTTCGGTTCCAAAGAAAATCCCATTGTAGACATATCTACCAGTTTGTTTACAAAACAGTAACTTCAAAGCTGCTATAACCTCCATCATAGGTAAAGCACCTTGAAAATGCAGCCAACTTTAAGGTGGTTTTTATTTTCTGTATCCATGTTGACTCTGGTCTCTTTAAGCTTGTAGTAGAGAAAGATATAAATGACAGAAAGTATTTGTGCTGACAATAGACTTGTGTCTTAAATAAATGTCTATCCCACATTACATTAGGCATGTACTAATATATCCCCAGGCTTTTTATTCCTTTTTTTCTCGGAGCTTGGGTATACTAGTGGTCTGCTCTGTCTCTTCTCATACAACTTTTCCTATTGTTTCTATTTCAAGATTCTCCATTCAGAAACTGTTAGACCTACCTCCTGATTTCTATAGCAATACAAAAATGCTGTTTATAAATGAAACAATTTCTTTTTCTACTGGTAAATTTTCCAAAGTCAAAGCTGAATGCGCACATTTAGGAAAACACCTCCTGTCTTAACTGGGCATTCTTTTAACTGCCATTGTCCTTGAAAATTCTCAAAATATTTTTAGTGTCTGTAATCTTCTTGTCGTTATTTCTCAAGTTTCCAAATCATGACTTGATTTTCAAAAGTGAGGATTAAAGACAATCTTTACTGGACTGAAATGTAAGAAGTGATATATCTAGAAGTATGCATCTTGAACGTCTTCAAAACCTCTCAAAAGAAATATTTCAGGGTTAATTAAAAAGCCCACTACTACACTCAAGGTTGTATAGGAAAACTTTCTCTTCCCCTTTAGCATATGTGTTTAGATATTAATAACAGGCATAGAATTGATGATTTGTGGAATTATGTTATAATGTTATCATCTGAAATTCATATCCGTGCTTTAGATTAGCATCGACACAGAGGCCTGTATTTTATCTCCATGGAAATTAATTGACATTACAAATATTGTAAACCTGACATTATCTGGTAGGAAAATCAGAAAATGTTACAGTGTTACACTGCCTTATCCTAAACTAAACATGCACTGTTTTAAAAACAGAACACCATTCTTGATGTCTTGAAGGAAGAGGAAAAAAAAAAATGCTTAGAATTCATGGCTTTAATTTACAGCGATATGAATTTTTCCAGGTTCACAGTAAACCTTTGTTCATGTGCTAGAAATTAATGTAAAATGGCTTTTTTTGCTATTGAGCAATGATTCTAATAGGATTACTAACAGTGTGGTAGTGAATGCTAAAAACAAAAAGTGGAAGGGACAGGATGACAGGAACAGGACAACAGGAACCTCATGATGACCAACAGGGACCAGAATAAAATACTACATGTGGCTCAGAATGACACAAAGCTGATGCCCCATTCTTGGTAGTGTTCAAGGCAAGGTTGGATGGCAGACTGAGAAACCTGGTCTAGTGGAAAGTGTCCTTCTCCGTGTCAGGGGCCTTGGAGCTAGATGATCCTTAAGGACCCTCCCAGTCCAAATCATTCTGTGATTCTGTGAAATGTTTTGAGAATATTTTTAAGGAAGCTTAATTCATTTCAGCACTGCCTGAACCTAATTCCACTTGAAGAAAATTTTGGCTAGATGAAAATGACAGTGGATGTAACACATGATACAATACTTCTTATGATGGAGAGCTCACAAATTAGGCAATATTTATACAAACACCTAAAAATGTTGTGTTTAGTATCCAAAACAAAGTATTTATATATATATATATATGTATATATACCTATTGATATATATAA
>VXAY01006939.1:209565-247666 GCA_013399855.1 Oxyruncus cristatus | reverse complement strand
GTATTTATATATATATATATATATATGTATATATACCTATTGATATATATAAGTATGTATAAGAGTAATAAAAGAATCCTACAGGGGAGAGAAACAGACATTTTTATCTAGAAAATAAATATAACACTTTCAGCTCCAAAGCACTACATTTCAAGTAATAATGCATTACAAGGTGGACAGCTGAGAAAAATCAAATTTGCAAATAAATTATTCCATCCCACAAAAAAAATACATCCTTAATAAAATGTTGCAACATTGCTTTTCAACTCAAGCTGTATTTTTAGAACAATCTGAATTCTGGATTCCACATTTTTTTTGTAATACTTAACAAATTTCAAACTTTATCCAAACTGTGTTAATTAAAAAAGTATGTGAGATAACAGCTCAGTTAACATAAAAATGTTCTCTAACATTGCTAGTGAAGAGTTATTTTATTTTAAGCTATTTTCTTTTAGTTTTAGTAGGGTGAGCTTAATTGCAGTATCTAGTGGGATTTCTTGACAGGGAAGATACACATGAATAATAAAAAAAAAAAAATGGGTCCTTCTTCAGCCCTCCTTTACAAGTGGAATAGATAAGGTTTCTCCAAAATTAGCCTTCAAATTATGTCACATTCTTGAATTCCCCATTTTGGTAAGTCAATCTTTTTAAATCCCATATATAGTGGAATCATAGCATTTCCACAATCACATGATCCTCCATATCCTGCAAGAATAGTCAAGGCTTAATTAAACTAAAATAATCAGTCTCTTGAACATAGAAGCATCATTAGTTTACCACAGTAACCTGAACTTCTCCCTACGCTTTCTCCACAAATGACCAGTTTGTTACTCTTTGTAATTAACATTTCAGTTACAACCAGATTTTTAAACAGATGTTCAACAGATATTAGTTAGACCAGATCAAATATGCCGTGTGCTGTTCATTTCAATTGAAGAGGCAGAGATATTAACTCTTTTCTCAAATTACCAGCAGTATGCTGTGGTATTATGGAGAATTTTAAAAAAAAACCTTGCCCAGTTTAGTAAGTACATTTAATCTTAAATGACCTATGGTTTTCAAGATTTTGCTGTTATGTTTTTAGCTTAACTAGCTGATCAAAGTATGAAATAATACTCCAGGTGAGATGAATTCATTGAAATCTGATAGGTTCTTTGATATATAATGCAAGTACTTAATCACTTGATTATATACCATCTTGATTCCAATGGACTGTATTTATTTTACTTACAAATTCAGTATCTCAGAAAAGGAACTTGTCAACAATTTCATTTAACTCTATTAAAATTATTAGTAAAACCACACCAACCTATAGTAATTACAGCAGACAGCATTGCATTTTGGAAATCAGCATCTTCATGACTGAGGTTTGATTATGTCAAAAATACATGTCAGCACTCAAAAAATAATTCAGTTTAATAGCTGGCTTATATATTTTTAAAAAATAACAAAGGAAGTTAATATCCAAATAAGACATCTGTACCAGAATTCAGCATAATATTTTTCAAATGAAAATGATCAAAATTATGGTCAGTATGGTGGATTAAACCAATACAATGATAGTATAACAACTTCTGTGACTGTATACTGTATATTCTGTGACTATAAGAAGTGTATACTTCTTAAATTTTTATATATATGTACATGAAAGTGATAAGACTATATATTCCGGCACAGCATGGATTTTTAAGGTGTGAAAAAACTTTATTTCTAAATTATTTCAGATTCCATTTTAAATTAGCCTGACATATAAAAGAAAAAAAAAATTAGATTCATCCCTATAGTACATTTTTAGAGCCATATATATAAGTATTTTTAAATTTACTAACAGACTGGATATGTAGTGAGCACACAAAAAATATTTTTATGCACTAAATAATGTTCAAGTTGACAAGTGAATAAAGGAAGTCCTATACAGTGTATAATCTAAAAACCAAGGGCTTCAGGTGGGATTTTAAATCACAAATTGTTGAAAAATATATAGAAAAAAAACCCCAAATCAGTCAAAATACATAAATAATCTTGTTTTTAACAGACTTTAATATATACTACCTGTCACCTAATGGCAAAGAAAGTGTCAGATCTCTGTAAAGTTCAGATGACTGGCTAATAATCAATCAATCAATCAATCAATCATTTAAGGCAAGATATATAACTATCAAGAGAGGTGCCCTATGTGCTTGGTTTTACATACTGACAAATATATTAATGCTTTGGGCAAAATCATTCAACATGAACAAATCATGAGCTATTTCAGGCAATGTGACAGTAGTATTAATTTCTTTTTTTTTGTTGTTGTTGCAAATGGCATATAAACAAAACCACCATCTTTTACTTCAAACCTATAGTAAATTTTTACATCATGAAAAGCCTCTGGATTTTCCTCCCTAAAGAACATTCAGTAATATGGTTTATGTGAGCAAAGTATAGTTAAAGATATTTTTTTCCCCTATATGTGCATAGAGCTGTGTTCAAGGAAATTTTTACATCAAATTAATCCAATGGGAAAGCTCACCTTCAGGTTCAGATTTATCTCTACTTCCTGATAAGTTTAGAAAATAATGAATGGCTCCTACTGTTTCCTACTGTGAACAATATTAGTTGCCAGAGCTACAGCAGAAGTCATGTAAAAAAAGCATCAGTTTCCTCAATTGCTTCTACTGACCTCAAAGAAGAGCTGTAGGTTTGTAATGGTAAGATGAATATCAACAGTAACTGAAAGAAGCTTCAAAAAGAAAGTCAAGGAGCAATTTATGGCCCAAATGACTAGCAATTACTTCTTCTAGACAACATATAAAGAAAGGTTGCTTGTCAGCTCCCTAGGAATTTCTTACATGCTATTAATTTCATTTCTCAACTTTGTACAACCCATTTTCTGTTTTTTGTCTTCACCTGACACTGAGGAGATGTTAGAACTAACAAATTACCTCCCCTCAACTCCACCGCCAATCTTCATGTTTCTGTCCTGTAGTAAGAAAACAAAATGCCATCACTCTTTTTTTTCTGTGTTAGAAAGCAGAAGGAAAAAGTATTTAAAAGAAAGAATGAGGTTTTTCATCTGTGGGTTGTAGTGGACATAGGGGGTCAGTACAGTATTATAATATTCTAAAATGAAAGAAAACCAAGACCAAATGCACACAAAAAATGACTATGAAATAGAGTGGTAGGTCTAGCATGAAGAAAAGCAAAACAAAACGCTGGAGACATCAGTGATGAATATAACTGACAGAAAACAAGAAGAGTGGATAATGCAAACACAGCTTAGGTTAAAGGGGCACAAAAATGGAATAAAAGAAAAAATAATGGCAATTCGATAAAGGGTGATGAAGCAGAGAAAAGAAGAAAAGGCAAACAAAAAGGTAGTTAGGTAAACTCAAGGCAAGCCAGTCAACACTATGACCTCCAAGCTTTTGTTCTAACTGGGAGTATGTTTGTTAGAGTTTTAACTTTAAGCAAGACAAAGAATTTGAACAAACTCATTTATATCCTGTAAGAAGGTTGAGTTAAAAATTTGAGGGAGCTTCTCTTACAGTGTTTGTAATTGTTAGAAGAGGATGAAAATTGAAAGTTCCCATGTAATAATAAATCTAGTTCCCCCACAATTCAAAATGGGGTGATCAAATTTTTGAGTATTCTTTTGCGATCTTGTTTTATTTCACCTGCAAATAGCATTATTTGTTGTAGATTTCAAAAGTAAAAGCATTCAGTTGTCAGTCCTAACTTTGGGTTTAATGCAATCTGCTAAACCTATAAATATTGTTGCTGACAGAATGGTCCTAGAAGACTATTTATGTAAAAGTCATGTCATGGCAAGGTTAGACTTATTCTTCTGATGCAGTGCAGAACAGTTTGACATCAAACACATTTGCCGATGGGCAAGAAAAGCACAGAGAAGATGGAAGCAGAAAACATTCATGCTGTGTCTTACAGGGAGACCTCAAACAGCTATCAGATAGCACTGGGCCTGGATTAGCTCCAAATTCAGAAGATTTGTTCTTTAACTAGTACTGAAGATTGATGTCCTGTACCAAAGAAGGTGAAAAAAAATAGTGACATGATTTGGCAAAGATTGATAATTCCTAAAATTCAATGACTGGCTGCTGTTAGGGGAGCTGAGCTTCAAGAGCAGGGAAATGCAGTGAGCATAATCAGTTTGAGCCATCACTAACCAGTAACCCACCTACAGGAGGCTGTTTAGCTGTAACTACACAGTCCTCGGACTAGCATTTAACTAGGCAGTATGCTGTACTGCTCTTCTAGTAGCATCCAGTGGTCTCAAATGAATTCTTTGTTGTCACTATCATTTCTGATTTTGCCATCTCATATGGTGACCATACTTATTTTTAATTCACTTAAGCTTTTATTTTTGCCGAGACATGATATAGCACTGGCTACCTATGTCTCATACTGCTACAGAGGACGTTTCTACCTCTAGTAGGTGTCTCTTCCTACTAAAAAATGAAACCTGATGCCCAGCTGCATCTTTGCAGAACTCTGTGTGTGACAAGTCAGGGTTGAGACAGTGATTGTTGATAAGGAAGGTACTTATGCCCAACAGCACTGTGTAATGGCGTTTTTGCTAGCTAATGCAGATTCCTCCTTGCATGCATACGTAAATCTACCACTGTGCCTTGAATGTACTGGCACTTGTTTCCAAGGTGCCCTGAAATCCCAACAAAGGCTGAAGCAGGAAATTTAAGCACTTCGTGCTATTACAGCAGTACTGCAACAATGCAATACAGACAGGAGAGTAACATAATGCAAGACTTCACCATTCAAGAAGAACAATTTCTACTAAATTATTTTTATGTCTTTATGGTGTTACTTTCAAACAGTGACAATTAGGTATAATCTCTATTTACCACTGTAAATTGGTTTTATAAAAAGAGTTCATTTTAAAGAAGAAGAAATCTCCCATAGGTAGGCTTTATAACTGAAGATCAAGTTACTGTCAGGGATCTTTGCCAACCAAAGTTAATAAAAACAAGCACAAAGAAATGAGCATTAACTAGAAGAAGGTATGGTAGCATATAACAGGTCATTGCCAACAAGTTAATTGCTGAAAAATTAGCTTTTTCTGTGGGAGCAAAGCCTATTTTTAAAAGAATAATAGCCATACACAGTGAAAACATGGTGTGCATATAAAAATATTTACAAAAAAGTGAATCTCATATATACTTTCTTGAACTACAATTTAATGTGAATGTCTAAAGTACAGACAGCCATTTTGAATATTGACATTCACAGGATCACAGAATCACAGAATATGTTGAGTTGGAAGGGCTCCACCAGGATCACTGAGTCTGACTCCTGGCCCTGCACAGGACCATCTCCAAGAGCTCATACTATGTGCCTGAGAGTATCATCCAAGGGTTCTTGAACTTAATCAGGCTTGGTGCTGTGGCCACTTACCCAGAGAGCCTGTTCCAGTGCCTGACCACCCGCTGGGTGAAGAACCTCCTTCTAATATCTCACTTAAACCTCCCCTGACACAACTTTAGGACACTCCTTCAGATTCTGTCACCAGTTATCCCAGAGAAGGGGTCAGTGCCTGCCCCTTTTCTTCCCCTCACGAGGAAGGTGGACCTGCAATGAGGTCTCCCCTCAGTCTCCAGACCATGTCACTTTGGCTGCTCCTCATACGGCTTCCCCTCAAGGCCCTTCATCATCCTTGTTGCCCTCCTTTGGGCACTCTCTAATAGCTTAATATCTTTCTTATATTGTTGCCCCCAAAACTGCACACAATATTCAAGATGAGGCCAGACCAGTGAAAAGCAGAGCAGGACAATCCCCTCCCTTGACTGGCTGGCGATGCTGTGCCTGATGCCCTTGAGAACACAGAATCATAGAATCATAGAATCATGAGGCTGGACGTGGCACTTAGTTCCATAGTCTAGTAGCTGCGGTGGTGTTGGATCAAGGGTTGGACTTGATGATCTCAGAGGTCCTTTCCTACCCATCTGATTCTATGATTCTATGATTCTATCCAGTCTCATCTCAAAAACCTCCAGGGACGGAGAATCCACCACTTCCCTGGGCAGCCCATTCCAATGGCTGATTACCCTCTCTGTAAAGAATTTCTTTCTGATATCTAACCTAAACCTCCCCTGGCAGAACTTAAGGCCATGCCCTCTTGTCCTACTGCTGGTTGCCTGGGAGAAGAGATCAACCCCCACCTGGCTACAACCTCCTTTCAGGGAGTTTGCCAGTGATGTTGACTCTCTAGGACTGGGCCAAAGCTTTGAACTCCTCTTGCTTCTTCCTCAGGCTGCATGCATCACTGCAGAAACATTTCAGGTATACGTACATTGTTTCCAACGACTAATGAGGCAGATGGAGGGATGATCCCATTAGTGTTTGTTTCTTCAAGTTTTGGCACATCATCCCATTGCTCATCACTGGTGAGCCTGGTTTTGCACCCTTTCTCCTTCCAAGCTAGTTCAAAGCTCTGTCAGAAAACCCCACTAGCTCCTGTGCTAGAACTTATTTTTCCCTCTGAGACAGGTGCATCCCATCAGGTGTCAGTATACCAGGTGTTGAGTAGATCATCCCATGGCCAAAAAAACCATTTTTTTTCTAATTATACCACCTCGAAGGCATGCATTGACCTGATGGATCTACCTATTCCTATCAATGCAATTCGTCTTTGCAGGACAAATTGAGGAAATCACTACCTGTGCTCCTGATCCCTCTAGCAATTGCCCCAGGGCCCTGAAGTCTCTTTTGATTGCCCTCGGACTTCTCTTTGTTATTTGGTCACTGCCAGCTTGAGCTCGAAATAGCGGATAGTAATCAGAGGGTGTTACTAGACTGGAGAGCTTTCCAGTAAAGAAAGTCAACAACAAGAGTGCTATGAAATAAATGTGTGTTGCCTTAAGTATCTTCATGGTGATCACCATAAAACTTCCATACTCCTTCTAGGCAGTTAGTTACATTTGTTATATAAGAAACAATAGATGTTCTGGAATTTGTGATATCAGCCTCTTCAGTGAATCATTCCAGAGCCTTCAGTGTTTAGAAGATACTTAATTATGGGTGCTGAAGGAGAAAACGAGGCTACACACACTGGGACTTGTTCACTGACACTTTTAGGCGTTCCCCTTTTATTCATATTCCCTTGTAAACAGCACCTGGCATTTTGCTTTTGGTCAACCTGAATTCCCAGGATCGTCCCAGTCCAGTGCCCTGATCCCACACATTCACACTCACATCATGTGGTAGCTGTGTTCAGCCACGAGAGAAAAACATATGCTTATCATTAAGGCTGGTTAAAGTGGTTTTCCACTTTGAGAAATAGCATTCTCTCTCTCAAAGCACTTAGCCAAGTTCTATCCTCCCTTTGGATTCTGATTGACTAAATGTAGGTGCAGAGTAACTCAGCTTGTTCCCACACAATTAGCAATTAATTCTAGCTTTAGTGTCGTTTAGTAATCTGAGTAACACATATTTATGCAAGTATCATGATTGACTAGTTTCTCTATAAATGAGATTACATTAGGGAAAGTGACCTTAAAAAAACCTACTTTATGGAGAGTGATTTATGCTTAGTAGGAGGGATTAAACATGTCTTTCAAGACCCCACTCTTTCTTTTGGACAATACCTAATGTCTCTCTCCTTCCTACCACTGAGATTAAGTGATACACACGTACAGCTGTAGGCATACTTCTAACCACAAATAATTATGGAACTAGAGACTCCCCTGAGGCAGAGTTGGTGAGTGTGAACTGTGCTATCTGATGGAGTGAGGTTGAGATCATCAGTTATGACACTTCAGTAAATTCTGGATTCCCTTATAAATTTAAATCAAATAGCAAACCTGATTATTTTTGAGGCGAGGTCCTCAAAATTTTCTTGAGAGTAGTGAAAACCTTATGCCAGTTAAAGTCTAACCCCAAAGGTCGCTCAGTGTTTGGCTTCTCATTTTATTAACATTCTGTAATAAATGTCCAAGGAAGTATTTGTATTTGCCTAAGGTTCACTTTATTTGGAATCTTCTTTCATACTGAATTTGACCTTCACAAGTTCTTTTCCATAAGTGGTGACCTTTAGATTAGCCTCTCATGTAAAGAAGTGGCTATGTTGCCTGACACTTTTCATTCTGCACAGAACTACACCGAAAAATATATGAATAATTTTAAATATCTGTTATAAATATGTTATTTTGTTAGTGTGTTCCAAACAAAATAACATCTTTTTTAGTATGGTCAAGGTCCCAAGAGTGTTTTGCATTATTTCTTAAAAACCTCAAAAAACAAAAAACATTTTCTTACATGCAGATTTTTTCATGTGTTTACCAGAACTATGAGAACATTTGAAGAGGAAACGAGAGTTTCATGATCAAAAATTCAACTTAATTATTCCTTCGTTCTATTAAAAATAATAATAATTTCATTGCATTTCATTATAATTTCATAACATTTCTTTTTAAATATATTTAACTGTCAAAGAAACTGGAAAAAAAAGTTTAGTCTGAGAAATACGCATATGTTGTTGAGTCAAATGCTGGCAATAATTACATAATGACATATTTAGAGTGTGTTCTTTAAAAAATATCACTTTAGAAATGTTACTGTTCTGAAATATGAAAATTAACACACATGAGTTGAACAAATATGGTTTTGAGTTGATACAGGGGAAAAAAAATGTTCACCCATGGACAATGATGCATTGGAAGTAGTTTTAAATACATGCCGCACAGTTTCTATCCTTACCAAAATTTTTAAGATCCAGGGGATAAAGCCCCAAGCAACATTGTCTGACTCCATAGCTGACCCCACTTTGAGCAGAATGGTTGGTAAGAGGCCTCCTGATGTCCCTTCCTGGCTGAGTTACCCTTTGGTTCTAAGAAAATTGCTTTTCCTACTTGTGAGAAAACATCATCAAGGGAAAAGGTTCAGTTTATATATCAATTAAAATGAGCCCCACTTGGAAGTTAAATGCCATTGGCTTAAGAAAACGGCTGGAAAGTGCATTTGCTGTGTGTGTATCTCCGTGAGTAGGAATAACTGAGATTTCCCACATACACAAGTTTCAGACTGAAATACTGTGAACTAATAGTTCCTCCACAATATTTTGAAGCTAGCATTAAAATAGCCATAGCTCAAAAACTAGAAACATGAGGAAAATATATTAATTATATTGGATGAAAGATGAAGGTTATTAATATGTAGCTGGACTCAGAAATTGAACAACAGTACAGTCTGGTCTTTGTTTTATATAAATTTTGTTCATTTATGTTACAGCCATGGGCTTGAGCCACTTGATAAAGTAAAAATTAATATTATTCTTTGATACTAATATATCTATATATATGTAACATCCTTGTTTTGTACGTATGCTTAAAGCGTAGGTGAATGTATCACAATGAATCTCAGGACATATTTTTATGTTCAACATAATTTCAGTCTTTCCACTGAAATACAAATATTAACTGCTCTAACCTATTTTCATATATATAATATGTGTAAAATATCTCCCCTTTTCTCTTCAAGAATCTTAAGTCAATAAGAACAAAACTGTAGTTGTTTATTTATCTTACAATGTCATTATACCTCAGACACCTGAGGTCATCAGTTTCAAGAAAGTATAAGGGTGAGACTGCTGCCTTCTGAGGGGCTAAAGCAACAGGAAGCAATCTCTTTCCTTTTGTCACATACATATAAAATAATTTCAAAGTAATACACTGTTAAACCCTATCTCTTTCATACTATGGGTTTGATTTTTATCTTTCTCTTTTTCTAAGTTTTCTTTTTCTTGCTTGCTTGCTTTCCTGTCTTTTTTGCTTGGTTCCATTTCTGGTATCTTCTTTGTCTCATTACAAGCTGAACACAATATCCAAGACATTTCACTCAAAGGATAAAAATATTCAGGTGTCAACCCCGTGCAAACATCTCACTCACAGAGAACAAGATGAAAACGTTTGTGTCTATAAGAGCCAGGTTAGGGTTTTTTTGTGTATGGAAAGATTTTATCTCTTAATATCATCTTAAGATTTCTAAGAATACCTGATACCAATGACATACCATATGTGAAACACTAGAACAAATATAGTCTTTCCTAATGGGGTTTGACAGATAAAAGCATTTTTATTGTTCACCTTTTTGACACATATTTTGATATGTCTCTGAATTTTTTTCTGTTTTGGGTCTGTAAAACTTCATTCATTCTATTGAAGAGACCAATGGTGATTGGTTAAAAAAATTTAGCTTTTTGGTTTCAGTAAATCATTACTGCAACTTTACTGCCACAGTTCTATTAATCAGCTTCAAAGGCTGCATGTAAAGACACTGATTGATTCAGTGTGCATTACATCTATTGGATTCATGTTCCTTTATTATAAATAAAAAATCCAGGTATATTAGAATTAATAAGTAGAAAAGTACACAATTATTTATATATTTTATTACTTGATAATACTACTAATATTTTGGCTAATTAGCTTTTAGCGATCTCTGAAAAATATTTTTCTACTCACAAAATACTACAGAAACAAATTGCCTTAAATTTATTTGAAGACATGTTTTGGGCGGTAGTCCTACTAAGAACTAAATATGCTGAGAATCTCAGTCTGAGAAGATTTTCTTTATATTACTACTTTACTAAGTAATTTCATACTTTACTAAATATCAAATGTTTAGTTCTCTTTAAATATGAAACATTACGAACTTCTGTTACTCTTTTTCTTCACCACCATCCCCTGCCCTTGGATGTTTTTTGATTGGGAGAGAAACCAGGTGCAACTAAATTTATTTTGCTATACGTTGTCTCCCATCACCTTTAATTATAAATTCCAGAAAGAATGATATGTCATTAATATGTTGTCAAGAATATTAAGACAATCTATAAAGAAATTTAAAAATAATAAAAAGGAATAGGTTTGTTTGCTTCTTTAATACAATTAACTGCAACTATTCCTGTATGGATAGCCTGTGACACTAACACTAATATAGATATTTAACAAATACAATAGCAAACCTTTTTTTATTATATTTATACCAAATTACTATGAGAAACTGTGCTACATCCAGCTTTTCAAAAGAACAACAAAAAAAACAACAAACCCCACCCCCCCCCAAGAAAAAAGAATCCCCAAAACCTGCTATTCTTTCTTGGAGTATGAATATGAAGAAACACCAGTGCTTTGATATGAAAATGATGTGTTATGTTTCTCATGATGCCTTGAGACGACAATGACCCTTTCAGAACTTTCTATTAATTTTCAAAGTAGAACGAGTACATGAAGCTCTAGGACCATTGTGTGTTAGATTTTTTTAAGTGGGGGTCCAGGAAACCTGGTTATTCTACAGTACACAGTTATGTACAGCTAGAGAGCTTCTAGTCTTTCTGCTTCCCTTTGCTTTGAGGTAAATTATAAGCCAAGAGAACAAAATGTACTAAAGACATTTTGAGTATGAGCTTTTCATGCATCAGTTGCTACAATTGCCAGAGGATTCTGTAAGATGGTAAAATGACCAGAAAAGATAAATAAGTCAAGAGAATTTCTCTTAGGACATGCTTTTAACATCCTGAGAGCTCAGAAAACTCTTTTAACTGTTGAAATAGCACCTCTGCCTACTCTCCCATTTAATGGAGAGTTTCTGCCTTGCACTTGTCAAAAAGAATTAGGCCATAAAAAATGTCAGGAACTTTAAAAATATGGAGTAGTAATGTTATATTTCTCTAAAATTATAAGAAATCTCTGCTGCTACTTGGAAACACTTCATCATATTCCTTTACTACATTGTTTTATGCTGAAAGGGTAAATGATGATTGTTGCTCAGTGTATGAACTTTCTGCCTTGTTATTATCAGTAAGGCAGCCCTCTGGGCTTGTTTTAAATTCCAAAGAGAATTCCCCAGACAGGTGAAATCAACTGAATAAAATAAATTGAAACCTACTTTATAGAGATACCATGGGGTTTGACTTAAGTAATGAAGTGAAAAAAGCTGCTGTGTTCTGCTTGCGAGTGTACCTGAGCTGTAAAGAAATGTGTGATGTATATCTGAAACACTAATCTAGACAGAACTCTAGATTGAAATGCTAATAACAACATTCCAGTCAGGTTTCTTTCTCTTCCAAGTATTCAATTGGCTTGTGCAACAGATACTGAAGTCAATCCCATGGTTTCTTAACTTACATTTCACAGAAAAATATTAGGTTGACAATGCACACCCCAGCCTAGTTAGAATTGTACAAATAGCATTTGACTCACAGAGATTTATATTGAATTTCTAAAGGTATAGTTTAAATCTGGGAATATAGGACTTTGGACTTTTTGCATTCAATAAGAAATAATAATTTTTTAAAAAGGTGGAGCATGGTGAGTTGTGGTGAAGTGAGCAAGTTTCTTCTGTGTAACTTTTGGTTCAGGTTTTCAAGTAATAGCTAGAAGTCTGCAAAATACAGGAAAATATATGGATTCAGTACATGTTCCTCCTTACATGTTTTGGTCTTCTGAATGTTTCAGAAGACTTTAGCACTTATTCCACCCAAATCATCATAGATGTGTACCGGGGACCATCTGTTGACAAAAGAATGAAAGAAAGTGAATTCTTATTTTGATGAATGGAATAAAGAAGAAACAGAAACAATTTGTGCATTTCTGGATACATGTTTGAAAGTAACAGTGTATTTAAACATATTTTTCATTATGCAAGTATGGACTAGTTTCTGCGTAATATGCTAAATAAAGAAATCAAAAACTACTTTGACTCTAACACGATCTGATTTCAACGCATTCATCAGAGTTATGTTAACAATTAGAAGAACAACTGTTAAAGCACAGTAAAAGACTTCTTCAAAATCATCTACAGTTTGTGCAACAAAATATTGAATTACAAAGCACAGCACAAACTATGGTCAAATACACTGGTTTTGCCTCGGGGGAAGAAGACTCAGTTAGAGCTGAGGAGTGAAAAGTAACTCTGCTGGATGGAAGGTTTTGATATTTCCAAACTTGGTTTCATTCCCATACAAACCAAACTATTGTAATTTTTAAATTCTTCATGAAATGTAACACAATATTGGTTATGTGGAGGCCACCTGGATATCTGACTCAATAGCAATGACTTTAGAAGCCCTGGGGTTTTTGCTCCCAGTAGTGTGTTTTAATACCTAGAATTTCTATACACTAAGCAAATCAGTTTGCAGATAACTCCAAACTTTGCTTGATATTAATGAAAATTTTACTGAAACAGGAAAATCTTTGACAAATCGTAGAATCATAGAATGGTTTGTGCTGGGAGGGATCTGAAAGATCATCTAATTTCAATTCCTCTGCAATGGGCAGGGACACCTCCTGCTTGAGCAGGTGCTGAAAACCCCATCCAACCTGGGCTTGAACACTTCCAGAGATAGGTCATCCACAGCTTCTCTGGGTAACCTCTTCTGGTGCCTTACCACCTTCACAGTAAAGCATTTCTTCCAAATATACAATATAAACTAATACTCTTTCAATATAAAACCATTTCCCTTGCCCTATCACTACAAGCCTTTGTAAAATGTCCTTTCCATCTCTCTTGTAGATCACCTTTAGTTCCTGGAAGGCTGCCTTAAGGTGTCTTCAGAACCTTCTCTTCTCCAGGCTGAACAACTCCAGCTCTCTCACCCTGTCTTCACAGGAGTGATGCTCTGGTTCTCTGATCATCTTTATGGCCCTGCTCCGGACTTGCTCCGACAGGTTCATGTCCTTCCTATCTTAATATGACTTATATTTCACAGTAATATTATTCCCCTTTTACAGGGTAATAATAGCCTCTATTAGTAGCATATTGTTACCACCATGCAATAATAGCATGGGTAATAATAGCCACTCTGCCATTAATAAGATAAAAATTTCAGGAGTCAGCACTGCATGACAGAATTAACCAAAAAAAAAGTGCTTCTTTGTATTATCTTGCATTTCTCAAATACAAATACTTAGTTAAGAACATTTAATACAATATAAGAAGAGTACAAATATTATTATTTAATATTTTCTACTTTGGGAACAGTATCAATACTTCAAACTGCTAGCTTTTCATTAAATACTCAAATTATTAACTTATACTTCAATATCTTAGAGAATTACTATCTTTATGATGATATTATAGTAGCAGTACATAGCAAGAGATGTAGCTGCTCATTTATATGACATACATATATATATATAAAATCAACATACACTCCAAAAAAATAAAAAAACCCCCAGGTTTTATGAATGTAAATTGTAAAAATCAACATATTGGTAGTCTAAACTAAATTCATTTGTGTTTGGATATCATGTTCTTAAACAGTTAAGAATAATACAGAAGAACAATGCCGTATGTATGCAAAACGTGATAAAAATAACAATCACATGCAAAGTTGTAGCTCCTACCATAGCCCAGTTACAAAATATCACCTGCCAACACGAGAACAGTAAATTATGTGATGTTCTATATGTTCTTGTCATAGAGACAAGATGAGAACAGAGTTTCTTTTACGATCATTTTCCAGAAGAATGTCATCCCAACACAACACTCTTGTCATTTGCTTATGGTGACATTCCTGTTTCTCCACAGCCCTGAATACTTTTCTTACTCGGATTTCTTTGCTTAACTGTCCGAGACTAGACAGGAAGTTTGTAAGACATCAGAAAAAAAGAATTTAATATCAAGGAAACTATTAAGCAGAGAAGAAAAAAAAAAAAAGTGGCAATCAGATACAATAGATGCTTATTTGTGCATTTTCCAGCAGCTGCAACTGTGGCACCTGAACATATCATCTCAATATACACACACACAAAAAAAAATGGCCTCTGTTTAAAGCTGTAAAAATATATTTTGAAAAAAAAAAGAATATCCATAAGTAAGCAGGGATTAAATCCAAATATTTGAAGGAATTAGAGATTACTGCTTAACTGTATATCTAAACCAGCCTTAACGAACCTACAGAACAGCTGTGGTGTCTTTGTGAGATAGAGCTCTGTGTTATGTAAAATGGCAAGCTGATTACTCTTGTTTTGTGTGGCTAACATTAATCACTGTAAATGACTTTTTTTTTTTTATTTATTTATAAAATGATACAGTTACCTGAAATATAGTAGGCAGGAAAAGACCCCCCAAGAATGCATATTTTCTTCAGGAACTATTGTTGAATATTGCTTGCAGTTCTGTGAGGGTTTTTTTAAGCTTTTATTTGCCAGTTGAGAAGGATCTGTTAACCTGCTATATTAAATACCCATGAAGATTCATACCCAGAGAGAAAATTCTACTTGGAGCAGTCTTGGAGGAAGAGGAACTTTCATCCTGAAATAACCCATATACATGTAGACTCATACATATGTAGAAGTGCACTCTCATATCTACAGGTTCAGGATGCAAGATGTGCTGCCCTGGCTCCTAAACGGTGAAGCAAAATGAGAGTGTGCCACTATAGACTAATCCCATACTGTTTCCCAGACATAACACATTGCTCATTCTCTCCCTGGGCTAGCAAGTCCCTGTACTACCGGATATAACTTTTACTCTGGTAGCTTGCTTATTAAAGATTTATGCTAATTCATATCCTACTGATAAAATAAAAACAAGGTAAAGATGGATTTCTTATTGCATTTTTCTGTTTTTAGATTCTGGTGAATTTGAAAAGCACCCAGCATTCCTCTTCTAAGATCAATGGTCATACATTAAGAAATGCTACATTTACAATGTGATTGACCTCAATGTATCCCCTCCTCTTTCTTTGTACCTCTATATACTAACAAAATTGTGCATTTCTGCATTATTTTTTTCCCTTTTTTGACCTTGCTTTACACTGAAAGAAATAACTTCAATGGAAAATTTTAAAACTGTTGAGCCGATTTTCTTTTTTCTGTGTAGGACACTATTGATCTGGCAAGATAAGAAATTTTGGAATGACAATATTATCTTACACCATTTCTCTTTCTTTGGAAAATTCATTTATGCTGTTTGATTTAGCGTAGAACATATTTCGTAAAGGTGTTAAACAGATTGAACAACATCCTAATTATCTTATAGATCAGAACTGAAAAATACTAATAGTACATTGGTGTTTTATATAAATATTTGAAGTTGTTTACAGAGGCTCTTGACCATAAGAAAAAGCAAAGCACTGAAAATACATGATAAGGGACATGTATTGAGGATGTGAGTCTGATAATCTCAAAATTGGGATAAAAATAAGTGTATCTACAGCAGAGGAAAATATAATTAACCTCACATTTGTTCAGAATTTTACTGGGTTTTGCTTTTGTATTGTACTGTATTACAGAAGTTGCTTTGACAGCCACATGTAAAATAAAACCTATCCAGAAACTCCATTGGAATAGACATGTAGATAACTATAATCTAGAAATGTAGCTTGTTGTGCGGAAAAAAAAATACAGGGAAAATGCAAGTAGACACTAGAACACATCTCAATACTTTAAATTTCCTTGCAATTCTCTTTTATGTATCAGATAGGGGATCAATTAGAGCTTTACACACTTTATTTAATCTTATACATTTTAATGCAAACAATGCCATCATTGCCAATATTCCATCCAGAGGAGGATTTTATAGTCCTATAATAAGTATAAAGAACATCAAAGATTTTTTTTTTCCTATATGAAATTTAAAAACTTCAAAGCAAAGGTATTGTTGTTGCATTCAAAATACTGTTTGATGGCCAAAATACTGTTTAATGGCAGAGTTTACATATATATATTTATAGATATATAGTTAAAGTGAACAATTTACTGTTAACAAAACCTTAATAGTCTAGATACAATTATTGCAGGAAAAAAAAAAAAAAGGAAGAATAACAATGCAGGTGGAGTACCTATATTCAGAAATAGTCACAATGATAGCAATAATGCAATTAAAATTGTAACTGACTTACTAGTTTCTCGTGCTTTTCCAGGTGTTATGCTCACCCTTTCTTTGATCCTGTAGGTCTTGGAATCAGTGATTTCACACTAATGTTAGTGGTGGAGTTTGCTACTCTGAGTGGACAGTATCTGGAGTCCTTCGTTCAGAGCATTATGGTGTTCATAATGGCAGTTTCTTCTCCTCTTCCTCTCTCTTTTTTATATTTTTTTTTAATTCCTTATTTTCTGCCTGGGGTGATTTTCAAATTCTTGCTAACATGCTTTTATACATTTTTCTCTCTATACTTACAGGACCATGTTGCATCCAAATTTACTATATATGGTGGACTCTACATGTCAGATGCAGTGTGCTCAGCCCTGGGTCTGCATTTCTGTCAGTCATAACTGACTGGTGGAGAGTTTTTGGCAGTCGGGGGATCTCCAGTGCCAAGCTCGTGTGTCCTCTCTTTTCGTCCCATGAGACTGTTCTACACCCCATCTTCAAGGGGGTGAGTAAACCTACCATGGAATAACTCCACTACATGTTCTCCACAGAATGCTTCACATTGTTACGGAAATATTTGGTAGCTATTCTTACAATTTTTGCCTTTAAAATCTAGACTACTATTAGATGCTATTTGAAACTTTGTTAAATAATCACACTTGAAAGTTAATGTATAAGTAAATCACCAGTCAGGTTTCATCAGCTCATTGAGTTAATTATCTGTAGATGGAAGAAGACAATTTTGCTTTTTTGAGGGAAAGTTGAGAAAAGATATTCTGCTGATTAATTCAACTAAAACAAGCGGCACCTTGCTAGGATGATCAAGAAGTTGTATACCACATTGTCATTTTAGCCTAAAAGAATCCTCTAGGAATACTCAAACTGTTAAAGGTGTGAAATTTACTGCAATTAAACTAAAACAGTGTATTACCATTACTACTTGATTTTTAGAATCACTGCACTATGGTTGCACTACATTCATCTCTAATATTGACAGTAATGTGGTCAAAATGTAGGAAGCTGATTAGTATCAAGTGAGGCTCCATCAATGTACCAATGTACCAGAGCTCTATTTGCCTTATGCTGTTGGGCTATAAACAAACAAACAAACAAATAAATTGCTAGTTCTAGAAGTTCATTTGGGCTCTTAATGAATACTGACCTGTGACTTCTTATTTTAGGGAAGGGACAAATAAATCAGTTCTAATGAGATTTTAAAGGGAAAGCTAGTATTTTTTCATTACTACTGAGTTAATTTTCTGCTTTTTGTTTTCTTTTTTTTCCAAGAGTTGTGTGAAAGGAGTCTACAACTGTAAATGTTGGCACATGCTCTCATGGCAGGTGATGCCATTCACCATAGAATATCAGGAATCATCTAGCTTTCTTGCATTTGACAGCTACAGCACTGCTACCTGGGCTGCACTCCATCATGATTCCAAGGAGCTTCTGCAAAATGCCCAACAGTAAGCAGTAAGCAAAGGAATATAGCCATCTGTGAATGTGTACATGTTTGTACGTCATGTTAGTCTTCATTGTTTTGAAAAGGTACTTGCTGCCTTCCAAAATTTGGCTCTAACTAACACTGGTTTTCGTGGAACCTGGGCACGGGCATTGATTTTTATTACTTGTCAGTTTTCTTTCAAACCTCTGGATTGCTAAGCGTGATATATATTGCTTTGTACATTAAGTGAGGCAAATAACATGTTAAGCTCCATATACAAGTGCTGCTCAAATTCTCATAAATTACACATACATTTCCTTTCTGTACTACCTTTTGAAAATGAAGTGCTTTCATTATTCTCTCATAGGAATAGACAATCTTTTGTCATTTTCTTGTCTGTTCATCTGTCTCCCTGTAAATCTTTTTGCAGTTTAACAGGAAAGAAAAAAAATGAACATTGTATCTTGCAACACATTTTCAAATAAATCTTTCAAAAAAATGAGGAATATAAGTCATTGCTTGACTAAAAAATGCATATAACTTCTATATATTGATACTGCCCTTGACTAACTAATAAATTCTATAAAAATGTATGCTTATAAAAATATTCAGGTCAAGATATTAACAGAACTGATGAATGGAATGCTCCTTTAACTTGAAAACACTATATACTGAACCTCTCACCTTTTAGAATTCTGACCCGTTTGTCAGGAAACCAAGTCTCACTTGTACTAATCTGTAACAGGTCCTTTAAGTCTTACTCTAGCTCATGTTGCCGTAGTTAAATGAATCAAACCAAGCTGAGAGCTGTAGTTCACTGTACTCAATTAAATGATGAAACAAAGTAGGACACAAGATCGAGTAATGAACAAAAATATTATCTTACCAAAGTTTATCTTAAATATACTTCCCTGTGTCACTTTTTCCTTTTTTATAGTGCTTTTGAAATAGCTTTCAGGTTTCCTTTCACTGTTGTCCTCACTGCCTTACTTTGTTACTTATTTATATTTCATATTGTCATGTTTGTATTATGACTTTTTTCAAGTCCTTTGATTATAAGGCATCAACTTAAAGAGAACTCCCTATTTATAGAACTACTACTTTGATCACTACGTTCTAGTATGATGAAGGTGATACATCTATGATAAAATCACAGAGTGATAACCGGGTCTAGATAAAGACGTTTTAAAGGATTAAGTCCTTTAAATGGAGATTATAGTATTCTGTAAGAATGGCGTGATCACTTATTAGTTATTATTTTTTCTGTAGTTTTAAAAATTGAAATTTTTTCTGCATGTTGGGCATAATGAACGCAATGAATATTACATATTCTTTAAAATAGAAGGAACATTAATATTGTTTTCATGTAACTTGAATTTTGTCATATGTTCTCGATTCTGAAGGATATGAAATCACAGTTATGAAAAAAATTCATTTGATTGCTTCTTTATGTATGTTTTTTATAGTGGGTAAAATTTGATTTATTGCACATATATATAGCTTACTTTGCTATTTAAATGATAAATAAGTTCAATAATAATAGTGACTAAAAACTTACCTTTATTGCACATTACAAAGACTATCACTTTTCACAACACTAAAATGCAGCTGTATATAAAGCCTCTTGGAAGCATGTGTATACTTGTGTGTATAAACACTTTTTTTCCCTACTGAAAATGTAGGAGAAGTTTCAACTGGTCAAAGATAACCACACTAAAATATTTCTGGTAAAAAAGGTTTTGGATTTTTTTTCAATCACCTTTTATCAGGGATGATGTGGATAAGCTTCAGGCATAAATCAGTTGAAAAAAAATGTTTTAAAAAAAAGGTTGTCATATTTCTCAGGCTGATCTGAACAAGGAGAAGGTTATCTGTGTATCATAAAACTATCCATTTTCAGTACAAATAAAAGTAATTTATTTTTCATATTTTTCACATCAAAAGTAAGTGTGAGCTGTGAAATTACTAAGTAAGCTTTTACTATAAAAAGTGCTGCAACTGAAAGGCCCTTAACTCACAAGGTGATGCTCTTGAAACCTGTAGCAGTATGTTAAGTTAATATAAAACTGTGAAAAAACAAAGCTGTCTTCCAAATGCTTGATTCTAGGATAGAAAAAAAAAAAAGGCTACATGGATGCAGAGCTGATTTGCAGAACAGTAAGTGTATTTAAACAAACAAAATGGTCTTTGCAGTACTGCCTGCATGATCCTTTCATGTTTTTCCTTTTTTTTCTCTAAATATGGAATTAAAAAAAAAGAAATATAGCAAATCAGTTACACAAAGACTGTCTTACAGAAAGGAAAGTATGCATATGATAACTTTGAAGCATGAAAGAAAGCAGCTACCATGAAATATTCTTTAATGATTATGAAACTGATTTAGCAATCATCATCAGCAGTTCAATATTTTCAAAGCACATTGAGTAGGTAGAACAAACTGATGTCCTGTCTTTTTAAAATAAAATATAAAATAGAGATGCACCTGAGATTGGTCAAGATCATGAAATAATATGATAAACATCCCCACTGCTAGCACTGAAATGTCAGATTCAGTGATCATAAGATAAAGTTTGTAAGAAATTTGAGGGTACTTAGAAAAGAAAAGGAAAGGTCACTTATCCTGGCTGTCTGACATATATCTCATGTAGAACAGTAAAAGAAAAAACTGATTCTGGAATCTCTTAAAAAACTTAAATTATAAAAATATAATTATTTCTGGACTTCTAATGTTATGCTAAATAATTCTTTCCAAATGGATATTCTGCATTTGGGTTTTAAAAGAAACTCATCAAACATAACAAATGAGCTTTGTGAGATATATGACTTTGCACATCATAATATACTAATAAAGCCAAAACTGGAAAAAAATCCCAAACCAACATCAAACAAAAAGCACGTCTAGAATTTAGTAAGGTATAGGAGGTAGACAACCCAATCCAAGAAAAAAAGTGTCAGCAGGGAACTCTGAGCAGAGAGATATTTTACAGTGGTATCATGAGATATTGATTTGTTATAAATTTTGGTGACATGTTGGAGGATGACTTGTTCCTAATATTCCAAGTAATCTAATTCATCATAAATTCATGGAAGATTATTTCTGAGGCACAATGAAAGAGAAGTAATCACTATTAAATAGCAATGACAAATTTTGCTGGATTTTTTTTTCTCCTTTTTTTTCCTGTCATAAAAACGCCTGAACCTATATACTCTGCCTTCTGCTGATCAGTGTTGGGACAGGGAGTAAAATACTTAAATCAGCCATCCATCCAAACACTGATGGAAGAAATCACCTGTATTTTAAGACTTCAGCATCTAGTAAATAATAACCTTGTGAGTTAAAGAGCCTGAAAACTAGTTTATTTGCTCTCCAATGTAACTTCCTGTTACTCTGATTTTTTTCTTACTGTGCAGAGTATGTGAGGGTATAGATGTGGGCCATCCAGTATTGCAAGATGAACACTAAATTTCAATAACTGCAATGTTAGTAACTCTTTCTGGGTTAAACAATAGTGTTTTTTAAAAGATTGCTATCACAAAAATTAACAGCCACACATGGGCTCAGGGTGAGATAATAGTCTGTATACCAATGTGAATAGAAGGAAAAGAAGAAAACAAAACTACTCTGATATGACAAAGGGCATCCTGGCTTCTTAAAAAATAAAGGAGAAAATTGCTGCCTTGCACTAACTAGAATGGTGAAACTCAGAAGAAGTGACACTGGCAATTTGTAGGTAACTTTGCTTGTCATTACCCAAGCCAGTAGACTGCATTAGTTATAACGCTGTCTGGGATACAGAATCATAGAACTATAGAATCATAGAATGATTTGGGTTGAAAGTGACCAGTAAGGTCATTTAGTTCCAACCCCTCTGCCATGGGTAGAGAGACCTTCCACTTGACCAGGTTGCACTAAGCCCCATCCAACCTGTCCCTGAACACTTATGGTGATGGAGCATCCACAGCTTCTCTGGACAGCCTGTTCCAGTGCCTCACAACCCTCACAGTAAAGAATTTCTTCCTAACATCTAATCTAAATCTTCCCTCTTTTCATTTGAAGCCATTCCTGTTAGTTCTGTCACTACATGTCCTTGTAAAATGTTCACCTCCATCTTGTAGTCTCCCTTTAGGTCTTTAAAGGCCTCAATAAGATCACCCCGAAGTCTCCTCTTTTCCAGACTAAACGATCCCAATTTTCTTAGCCTTTCCTTTTAGGAGAGGTACTACATCCCTCTATTCAACTTTGTGCCGCTCCTTGGGGCTCATTCCAATGTGTCAATGTCCTTCCTGTGCTGAGGATCCCAGAGCTGGATGCAGTCCTCAAGGTGGGATGTCTAAAGAGCAGAGCAGAGGGGCAGAATCACCTCCCTCAACCTGCTGGCCACACTGCTTTTAATCCAGCCCAGGATATGGCTTTCTGGGCTGCAAGTGCACATTGACGTGTCGTGTCCAGCCTCTCATCCACCAGCACCCCCAAGTCCTTCTTGACAGGGCTGCTCTCGATCTGTTCATCCCCCAGACTGTATTGGTAATGGGGGTTGCCCCAATTCAGGTGCAGCACCTTGCAATTGGTCTTTTTAAACCTCTTGAGATTCATAAACTGAAAGAACTAAAACTCCTGTTTAAATATTGCAAGTTAAGGCTACATTGTAATCATCTCTTCTAGTGCCGTAACTTGTTTTGAGTATCTGTTACAGTAGTTTAGGTGATGAAATATTTTGAAACTATTGATATAATCTTAATTGAAACCTTAGTTTAATCATCACAAATTTCTTTCTTGTCTTAGTGGTATATATAATTTGTATTTTATACTATGATATATTCTGAAATATAAGGAAATAAATTTACTTAATAACTTCAGTCAAAGTTGATTAATTGGGAAAAAAGACTGAAATCTAGTCAATGAAAGTAGCAAGAGATGTGAAAGGTTTAACAACAGATGCGTGGTCACACTGAGATCTTTGACAGTTTAATTTCAGTCTGTGTTTAAGAAACAAGCCACCAAGACAATGACTTAAACTGAAAAAAAAATTCTATTCCTGTTTTCCTTAATGGTATCATTATAACGCAGAGAGAGATAATTGTACATGCTCATCTGCAGAAGAAAGAAAAATCACAACTATGAGGTCATATTCATTTATACTCTGTAGTTACCATATAGTTGTGGAGGAAAACCAGAAACTCTCTAACTTCCCTGTTGTCTCACCATTAAAAATGGTACTTGTACTCAGACTTAAACCTCTTGTAATAAACTCGAATAAATAAGGATGGATAGCAAGGCAGATGCTACTCCACATGCACTTTTAGTAACACGCTTCATGAAGGGAGAAGAATTTACATCATCAATACATCATCTTCTCTTGAGGTTACTGTCTCGTTAAGAAGAGACCTCTTTGAGGAAGCCTGTTGGAAGGGGTAGATCTGTTTTTCACTTGAGAAACATCCTCTAGGAAAACTTAGACTCTGTGGGCATGCATGTTATTTGTTCTTGTTTTTTCCTATAGTTTTTGTAAAATTCATTTTTTCTGAAGTTATATCCCAAGCCACTGTTATGTTCTTGCAAATAAATTGGTTCATGATTTCTGTTACAGTAAGTTATTCCAAACAAGGCAATAGATCAAAGCCAGAGCTTAAAACCTGAAACAAAATCATAGCTTACTGTCTGTTTGTTATTGGTTCCTCTTCTTGCACCCCTCTCCCCCATTAATTATCAGAGTATTTCTTGGCACTTACAACCTAGTTTTTATGCCACTTTGTAAGTTATTATGAGTACTTACTATTGATTGCTCTCTGTAATCTTTCATCTTTGGGTTTCAGAGGGAACTTCTGAGACTTTGAGTTTTGTTCATTAGTTAGTTTACAGTAATGAAAACAGATTTCCTGTGATGAGAGGCCAATAAAGATCTGGGATTCCTTTTGCATCTGGTTGAAGAGCATACATGCGAGTATGGAATGGAGTATAATGTCAACTGTAGGGCACACAAAGTTATTAAAGTTGTGACTTTTAAAATACTTACCCATCTCTTCTGTTGTTATCTGATATAATGTAGCTTGAAGACAGAGTAAAATATTTTTAAAAAAGCAGTTCTGGGAACTCTTAGCTAGAATGTTTCAGAGAACTGTGGTAGAAGGTAGGAGAGTTCATCAAAGATCCTCATTTGGAAAACTCAGTTGCTGAGACATCTTCGCAGAAGATGCTCTAGGATAGCAGCCAGGGCCAAGTATACATTCACACTATTTTCTCTGTGTTGAACAGTCTGCAAAGGCCCTCAGTACTCTGCTAAAGCTGTCCTGGTGTTTCTGGAAGATCCACATCACAATGTCAGGCAGATAAGCCGGAGCGATTTAAGGTAAGAGCTGTACTACAATATGTGCTAAGTTTGAAATAGAACTGTAATATTCCCCTTTTATCCTGCCTTTATATGTTTGAGTCTCGGAGCCTGGCTTCCAACTGGGTTTATTAGTGAACTCTAACTTTCAAAGTTCTAAAAAATATGCAAGCCCAACATCATACATCTATGATATGTGGCCTATCTTTTTTTTTTTTTATGTGTGAATATGAAGGTTGAAGTTAGAGCACTCTACAGAGTCTAGAAGGAGAGAACATCTCAGTTCACAAAACAGTGAAAAAAATAGATATCTCCTCAGTCTCTCAGCCCATGGGAAAAATTCTATTTCTCCATTCCAGGTTTAAGGACGTAGTACTTTTAGCGAAGCAGTGTTATTGCATTTGCTAGTGTCATTCATTGCCTTTCAACATACCCAGATAAGGTATTTCCCAGTGGGATTCTTTGGGTATAGAATGAGTATCTATATTAACCATATCTTTTAGGACTTTCAATTTTTCTTTGAAAATGTAACTTTTACATTCTGCTAACAATTCAGGTATTGTATTCTACCTTTGAAAATTAGATAAAAACAAACAACTTGGAGATAATTAATATTTCCCTTCTGTTCAGATACATCCCTAATTGTAAATGCTTACATATTCACACTTTATGAAACTATATGCTGTATAGCAACAGTAAAATTTTGCCCCAAAAAAATGCTTACTAAAACTTGGAAAGAAAAAACCCTCTGAAGAATCCATGAAGTCCATCACATTTCCTTGGAATAAAAGTGCAAAATTCAATCAAGCAGAATTTAGAAAGTCCAAAAATTATGTTAAAAATTTACTATTATAAATAGAAGCCATTCCTGTAAAACTCTTTTAGGCAATGCATTTAATAACCATGTACAGAAATCTATTTGAAATTTTAAGCTACATTAAATTTTTCATTACTTTTGCAAGTGTTTTAAACACAGAAATTAATTTTGATATGAGCTTCAATTCGATTAGTATGCTATAATTTTAAAAATACTGGAGTAAAGAAATGGGATGGATATATCTTTGGAATGC
Organism: Oxyruncus cristatus; assembly: GCA_013399855.1. Classification (NCBI taxonomy): domain Eukaryota; kingdom Metazoa; phylum Chordata; class Aves; order Passeriformes; family Cotingidae; genus Oxyruncus; species Oxyruncus cristatus. The sequence continues at coordinate 221,999 of VXAY01006939.1, read as the reverse complement.
AACCTCAGAAAGGTAAGTGTACAAAACCTCAATTACAGTACTTTCTGTTACTGAGTATGACTTTTTGGAAACAAAATTAGCCATAACTAGTTTCTGTTAAAGGGGAGAAATACAAGGCAAACTATCCCTTCTGCAGAAACAGAGAAATAACTTCGCACAGGATTCTATATGTAAGAAATAAATAAAATAATGGCAAGATTTTCTGTTGTTGAAGTTGGGCTAAAAGGTAGACTGGATTCTTCAAAGTAATTTGAGGGGTAGAGGAAACACCACAAAGCAAGGAAAATTATTCTTCCAAGTATCATCCTGGATACTCATAACAAATGGTGCCATTTTGGAGGATTTTTTGTTGAGTGATTTCTGAAAGAGGTGTAGGGTAGTTACTCTGATAGACCTGATTGGGGTCTTTTCCTACTCAGAATGTCATTTGCTTGTCAGAATTGTCCAACCCACTGACTGAGTACTTCATTTTGTCCTTCTCCTTCACTAAATATGGAAGGAGTACTTGTCCAGGTTCTGTGGCAACCAATTGATTACTTTGTGTCCCCTCTCAAGGCATGTCTTAATTTGTCTATGTCATTGATAATAACGCTTCTGAAGACTGTGACTGTTCATTGTACTTAACAGTGCAGCAGTTCAGATATCATGTTGAATTTAATATACTTAGGTTTTTTAGTTTCTTTCAGCAGGTAGTTCACAGATTTGAATTAAAGTGCATGCACATTTATTATGACTCTATCCAATCTTGTTTCCATGACTGCATATGGAAGCAGTCGTTTTTTGAATAGGAACAATTACATGTTTAAAAACAGGTTACATGTTTCTCTATCATATAATTTTCCTGACGTCTAGAAAAATATAGCTGGAATTATTTCCTTACCATGACTTCTCAGTTTTCTGGTTGTGTTTCTTGTTTAAATACGGATGTTAACACAGAGGAAAGGTTCTTCAGACCCTATTTTTATCTTGGTACATTAGAAGAAGGGTAATACAAAGAGTTCCCTTGGAAGTTTTTCTTCTAGGGTGTGAATGCGGGTTGTTGTAAAATTGGGTGACATTCCTTACTGTTGTATGCTCTGGATAGTCATTATTACTGCATCATTGTCATTAAATGTCCTTCGAACGAAACATCAAACTAGGCACAGACCAAGAACTAAATTTTACTAGAAAACTGTCAGAAGAAAGGAGGGATTGATTTAAAGGAGTACTGGATTTTTGTTCAGTGTCTGGTTTATATGGGGATTCACTTAATTAACAGAGTCCCCTTGGATAAAAACTGATAAGGTTCATTAAACAGTCTTTGAGATATATAGGATAAAATAGAGAAGAATATTTTCCTTGGCTCTGACATAAGATCTGCTTTAGTCAGAGGTATTCTGCTGTGAGATATGACAGATAAGAAATGTATAACATTCTGTGGAATGGATCATCACTGCTTGTCAATTGAAGCCAAAATTTTATTAGGATGTGAAAAAAGGATTAGACATCTACATGGATAAGAATATCCACAGCTCTTTTAAATGATATTAGAAAGAACTTGAATCCCTTATGCTTTAAAGAAACATCACTCTGTAATTGAGGGGGAATTAAAAACAACCTTTCTTTAAGATCAGATTACTCCATTATTCACCATTATTGCAATTGCTCTGAGGGTGGAGCATTGGCTAATCTCAGAGAGGAGATATCAGACCAGAGATCTTTATGATTATACATACACATACTAGCAATTTTACAAGTGTACAGGAGTCATGTGAGAACTGAAATAAATAGTGTATGACAAAAAAAAAAACAAAAACCCAAAAAGAAACAAGAGTAAACAAAACCATAGCATTGGAACATTACTATGTTGGTGGATGACATAAATAAAGAGTTGAAAAATTAGTTACCTTCAAGATATCTTGATGAATAATATCTGTTCATTTCTAAAATTTCTTTGCCATTCCCATCAGTTAAGGAGTTTGTGTGTTTTTATTCACTTCACCCTCTCACTGGTAAAGGGAATGAGACAAAGGCAAATACTGAATGTTCTTCTAGAACCAATTAACAGAGAATTACACCTTAAACATGCACCACTCAGTTTATAACAATGATAAAAAGACATAGTTTTGTATGACTGCCTGTTTGGAGTGCTCTAACTTAATTCATAAGAAATTCAGAAATAAAGACAATATAATTTAATGTTTTTACTCTTATTGGTATAAGATTGTAAGATAAATTCTTAACATTATCCAGTATTTATAAATGCCCTCTGTGTAATGCTGTAACATAATTTAAGTTCATAAGTGGTTCCTTTATATTGCTCATCTTTGACCCTAATATGCATTAGTATCGTGGTAAGAATATAATTGGCCACGGGAGGTGTTTTGGAAATATTTTTAGTGTTTACTCTGTGATTTCAGACATACGGGAGGGGATTCACACGACTGGAACTAGAAAGAGAAATTGACAATAGAGAATGTGCTAATTAAATTTGCAAACAATACCACGCTAGGAGAGACAGCAAGTATATTGAAGAACCAGAATAGAATTCAAAATTATTTCGACAAATTAAAGCAATGAACTGAAAAAACTAAGATAAAATTCAAGAGGGAACAGTACAAAATGCTATGTTAGTAGGATTAATCAGCTGCAATAAATATAGAAAAAATATCATCTAGTTAGGTAGCAGCCGGGAGCTACAGTGAATCTCAAGCTAAACAAGAGTCATGCTATTGCTAAGTTGGACACACTGGAAAGTATAAAGCAAAAATATAGGCTTCTAAATGGTTTTAAATTTTAGAAAAGACAGGAGTTGTTTTGACAGAGTTCAGTGGACAGCAAGTAGAAACAACAGGAAGAAGTATAGAAAATGTCTTTTGTTTATCCAGAAGTCTGAAAAAGATATCCAAAAGTGAATATTTGAGGAACCAATGTAATGTGAATCATTTTAAGACGTCCAATAATATTATCTCTCTATACATGGCATATGGCAGATGTGCAGAGAGGGTATTTAAGTTAGACGTTTGGAAAATCTTTTCAACAATAAGAACAAGATACCCAAATATCTTTCAGAGCTCACTGGTTTACAATTGTTCATGCCTTGAGCCAGTGGATGAGCAAGACAATCTCTTGAGACTCCTTCCAGTACTCCAGGATCCTTTTCTTTACTGATAATCTAGGACTTTCACTAGGAAGCAACCTGCAGTCCTTTCTGGGCTACTTTCTATGGAAAGAACTATCAGGGTTCTGTGGAAAAATATATACATGAGAATGTATACATGATATATAAATATATACATGAGAATAGAGGAGATGATTGGTAGCAGATCCAGATATACAGAGGTAACCAAAATACTGATCTCAGACTGAGGTAGTTTAGGATGTCTAGAAATTTTTTGGTTGAATCAGACTGCAGTTCTTGCCTAAAATTTTTTGAAAATTTGAACATGCTGTGAATATGAGAAGAAATCAGTTTGAAAATACTAGGCTCAAATTACTAAAAAATTATGAGTATCACTCCTCCAATTCTTCCATTCATTCATGACTTTTGCAGTCATATTGCATTATTGTTTTATGTTCACATCAGTTATACAGTTTTACAGTGTGACCACCACCATAAAAAACCCTCTCCATTACAGAGGCTAACCCAGTGAGTACTGAGAAAAAGAATACCAGGGACCAACTGTTAGGACTGATCCTTCCTGGAAGGATCTACCTAATCACAAGCACATCTGGTGACTAAAGGAGGTAAACAGTCATATTCCCAAATAAGCATGGTTCATAATACCACAGAGCTCATTTTATGACTTGGTAGGAAATATTTCAACTGCAATGCAGCATCTTGCATGTGTATCTAATATGGAAGATAGATTCAGAACTAGAGAATTTCTTGTCCATTGTGTTCTACCTAGGTCAGAAGACTTAAAATGTTTGGAAAATATGTACTAGCTTTTTTAAAGGTACTAAAAGTTAAGTACTTATACTCTGCTCTGTAGAGATTTCCTTTACAATCCCTTGTATATATTTAGACAATAAATATAGCCTAATTTTCAGAATTGTGCAGTATTTTGTGTGGTTAATACGACATAGATGGTAATACAGGAATATAAATACATTCAGTCTGTTTGAGTAAATACACAAGTCAATTTATATTTTAGAAACTATTTCAGTATATGCCACATAGCTTAAATGCCTCTGTTGTTAAATACAGATGTTGATCTGCAGATCATCAGAATTCATGGAATCATTTTTTGGAAAGCAAAGAAATATTTGTTACATTATTATTGTTCAGAGAATTAATCTTGGTGGTTTAAACGTAGTTCAAAGTCAGACATTCCTTCAAGTCCAGGTTTAACTGAACAACTGGCAGTGGATGAGAATTTTTGATCACCAAATCCTCAATTCTTTTATGTAAGGAAACTGAGGCATAAAAATTACATAACTAAAAATAATTAGCTTCTGTTTTCTAGATTACATGAATAAAATATCCTGAATTCACATAGTTACAATATAAAAAACCACCTTAATACAGAACAAAAGGGAAGGAATAGTCTGCAGAAGAATGAAAGGGATATCTAGGAAAAAGGAGGCTCTGAAGTAAGTAGATGTCAGAAGAAAAATGGGGCTGGAAATGAGAAATAGGAAAAGACAAGAAAATAAGAGAATACAGTCCATTAAAAAACTTGAAAGTGAAAAATAAATAAAGGTCACAAAACAGATAAAATTATTTGCAGTCAAAGGCCTTAGTGGTGATATGAGTTCTTACAATTGCATTGAGGAGAATAAAAGGCTAGAGACAATGTCCTAAACTGAGGCCTAAGACAATATGGTGGGTTTGGCTGGAGTTCATGGAAGTTTTGTGCTCAAGGCAAAATGATGCTAGATTTCAATGGATTCTGGGCTACAAAAAACATACAGTGGAAAACAGAAAAACAGAAGATCTCACAAGATGCTCACTCTACTCTTTGTCAAAACATTGTAGTAAGCAAAATCTAAAAAGGTACTTATAAATTTAATGATATTTATATGCATCTAGTAGTGTTGCAAAGGTATCAAAGAAAATAGATCCATGCATATAGCAAGAGCTATACTCGTAACCTGCTGGAGCTGCATTTTAAAAAGTACATTTCAAGATACTGTATAACTTTAGAAACAAGGACACATTTATAAAGCTCAACCATGATCCAAAATATGGGGAAGATTATGAAGAGGTCATGTTTTGCACTGTTGTGTTTTTTTAGGTAGAACAGCCTATGTTACTGGAAAAAAGAAATGTTCTCCTGCATCCATATTGTCTTTACTTTGATGGCATTTTCTTCAGTGAGTGATTTAACACTCATGTTATCATGCTCTAGATGGGGAAAGTGAAGGAGGATCTGTTCAGTTAAACTGTTAAGAAAGCAGATTAAGTGTCTATTGATAGGAAACTCCAATGCTTGTCTTCATGTCACTGCAATGTATCACATCCATTCATTACAAACTGATGTAAACTGGCAGGCAAAATTAACACATGTCAACTTTTTGTCTTCACTCTGAGGCCTAATAGGCATCTTAGGGTATTTTTTACTACTGTATGTCTTGCTAATGGGCTGATACTGTCACAAATGAAAGGGATAGCCTTCTAGTGGAAGTAATCTTGGGCCCAGAACATACTACAGTGCTGAGAAAAACCCAGAAGCTAATAAACTGTGTGAAGATTCTGTACTGTAAATGACAAATAAAAGCTCCAAGTCATTCAGCTCCTGAAAACTGTGATATATATTTTTAGAATACAGGAGGTGTGGGATGACTGCCCAGAGCAAACCATACAATCGTACAGGAAAAAAAAGAATATGTGAAAGCAATTGAATTTTTGAAATAAGAACACTTGCAATTGACAGTTCTTGCATTTATTTACATTATTTAATTTTGCCTTGTTTTTCTATGATTATCTCTGTGGAAAGTGGAAAAGGTTTGTTTTGCTCTGAAGAAGCATGGAGTTTACTTAAGAGTAGGTTTCGGAGGCAAGTTAGTGGGTTTACACAATATTTATAAAAACTTACTTATTCATCAATGATTCTGGTTATTTTAAGATATAGATTTTTTCAAACAGTATCTATATTTTTTCCTGTCATGAACAGACTATGCTTTTCTAGCTAGTATATTACATGATTTCAGTTATATTATGTTAAAATATTAAGTAATAAAAAAAGATGCGTCCACATCTATTACAAAGAAACCCAACAGCCTACATAGCTAATAGTCCCAAATTTGCCGATCGGCAATGCTTTCAGAAAATATCCCACAATTAGTGCAAGTATTCACAACGTTATGAGTTCATTAAGCAAGCTTTTCTTCATACAAGAAAATATTTTTTCCATAAGTAAAACATTATAAGAATAAAAAATGCTTACTAGAATGTGTACAGTTTTCCTAGAAAAAAATTGCTTTTGAACATTTATCTTGTTTTTGAAATTCACAAGTATGCAGTTAATCAGTTTGTTGATATGAATGGAAAGAGTCATCCTCCAAACAACATTATAAATTATATTTATCTTTCAGGAAGCTCTATATGCAACTGTTCATAAAGTTGGAAAGAAAATCAACCACACTTTAATAGACCTGACTTCTCAAACTTTGTAGTATAATCCTATTTGTATCGAACCACATTTCCCCATTATCCCAGTCTCTGCCTGATTACCTATTTATTCTTTATAGCCTCTTCCTTCTCCCAAGTATGCAGTAAGATAGAGAATCATGCTGGATTAAGTTAAAGATACACTTCTAATGTTTCATAAATAATTTGTTCACCCCATGAAAATTGTAACATTTACATTCCTGTAGCATAAAGTGCTAGTCAGAGGAGATTTAAATGTTTAGTAAAACATGTTTCTCAACATTTTGAGAAGCAGGAATTACTATATTAACTGCAATTATGCATGTATAAGCAGGAAAATAACTGGAATATGAGAAAGATTCAGAACAAAAGTCAGGAACCAGACTCAGCGAAGTGAATTGTGTTTTCATTAATATTGTGACAGTAACAGTCAGAAATATACTGGAATTGCATAGATTGGACCAGAAACCAAACAGAACATGGTATTTTTTTTAGTGATGTCAACTTTGAATGGGACGAGTGAGTTCACAGCGAAATAGAATTGAGAGAGGAGGTGAAAACTGCAATTATTTTATAGCAGGAGTTCAAGGCACACCAAATATTCATAAATCGTCTCTGAACTCTTTCACATAATAGAGTGATATGGAGCCTAAACTTTAGGAATTATTTGAGATAAAGTGGAGCAGATTATGTAATTTGATCGTTTTTATTCAAATGCCTTATATATTACATACTCATAATCTGAAATTCTTTACAGTCATGACACTGACCAGTCTACCTTGTGTCAGTGGTCCACTTGTTATACATGTCAGCAATATGGAGAGCAGCCCTGCCAAAGACTTGGCGGTGCTGGTAGATGAGAGGCTGGACATGAGCTGGCAATGTGCACTTGCAGCCCAGAAAGCCAAACCTAACCTGGAGTGCATCAAAACCTGCATGACCAGCAGGCCGAGGAAGGTGATTCCACCCCTCTACTCTGCTCTTCTGAAAACCTACCTGGAGGACTGCATCCAGCTCTGAGGTCTTCAGCACAGCAAGGACATGGGCCTGTTGGAGTGAGTCAAGGGAAGGACCACCAGGTTGAACAGAGAGAAGAAGTACCTCTTCAGTGAGGAAAGGCTGAGAGAATTAGGATTGTTCAGTCCAGAAAAGAGAAGACTTTGGGGTGACCTTTCAGCACCTGAAGGGAGCCTGCAAGACAGATGGAGAGAGAAGGTGTAGTGACAGGACAAGGGGAATGGAATCAAACTAAAAGGGAGTAGCTTTAGGTTAGATGTTAGGAAAAAATTCTTTACTATCAGGGTGGTGATGCACTGGAACAGACTGCCTGGATAAATTGTGGATTTCCCATGCCAGTAAATGTTCAAAACCAGGCTGGATGAGGCTTAGTGCAACCTGGTCACCTGGAAGGTATCTCTGCCCACAACAGGGGGTTTGGGACTAGGTGAATTTTAAGGTCTCTTCCAACTCATTCTGTGATTCAACACATAAATCAAATTTTTCCACTTACATAATAGTACCATTTATCTTTACAATACCACTGATGAAAGAAATCTCAGTGCTCAGCATTATCCATTTCTCTTCATCACTTTCACAAAATCATAATTAGAATGCTAAAACAGGCTTTCATGAGTGCGTTGATGAGTCATGAAGTTAAAATGTGGATAGCTGTTCCAGACTGTAACCTGTCTAAAATTTAGTATATGTTGTACAAGTGTTTTTAGGATGGAATGAAAGACATATGAAGTCATCTATCATCTTTTTACTCCAGCTATCCAATTGCTTGGTAGTAAATATTAATTTTTTTAGAAGATGAAAACTAAACTGTGGAATTACATCTTTGATCATATTTCAAATATTTATTTCACGTATCGTCTATGAATAAAGTATATCAAAGGAGTTGTAAAGATTACAGTCTGCATGATGTCCTAATTTTTCAAGTTTAAATTAAATGGTAAAATTCTGTCATCAAAGAATGGGACTAAAGAAACAAAATTGAATCCAGTAATATTTTAAAGGAATCTTAAAACACTTTTCACTCTTCATGCAAAAATAAATACTTTTATGTGAAAAGGATATTTATTTTTTACCAATGGAGAGTATGAAGCATCAGATTCCAAGTTCCAAAGCTGTGGATGTGTGAAAAAGTGAGTTTGAAAAAGGGTTTTCTGCTGAATAGATGGAAACTACATTACAGTGGCATATGCATAATGCAAATTTACTGCCATAAGATAAACTTGATTTTTTTATTGAAAGATAGTAATGTTATGTAAATGTTACAAGTCATACCAAGACAACCAACATTACATACATGTAACCATGTGGCATCAGATATTTTAATATGAGAAATTTTCACCTGGATTTAAGAAAATCTTTATAAAAACAATGCTGATTAAAAATTATCTAACTTTCCACCTATAAAGGCATAAAATCCCTGAAACTGAGTCATACTACAAGAAGTTTTATTGGCTTTCTGAAAAAACAAGATAATAGTACCATTAATTCAACCTTTATTATCAGCAGGGTAATGACAAGAAAAAACGAGATATGGTCTTCCATAACAAGCGCAATGGATTTGAAACATGATAACTGCAGGCTCTCCAGGGCATTGTAACAATGGTATGTGCATTGTGCTGGGTAGATGGAATGCACCCTTTTCTAATGTACAAAACCCTTGATTACAGCTTTATTCAGGAAAAATACTACAACTTTAACTTGTTGTTTCTACAAATGTGAATACTGTTTACCATAGTCATAGAAGTTTTTTCTTGTAAATGTGAAGGAGAGTATGGCAGCTTTGCAAAGGTGGAAAAGACACATCTACTCAATGGTTTTTTTTCAAGACTATTAGTTGGAGCAGCTGCTTAATGTTTCTGAGAAGTGGCAGTATACTTGATGAATAAGAGTCAAAGATGATCATTTGTGGTTTAGAAGCAATATGCTTATCTCAAAATGAAAATTATTTGACTGCCTGAACAAGCAAATAAGATAGAGACAGAAAATTTCTGGTGCTAAGTATATGAATATAGACAAAATTATCTAAAACAAATATTAATGAGAGGTCCATAGCAACAGATCATATAGGTTGGCTGAATTGTTGATATATATCAAGTCCATAGATAATACTAAATATTTTATCTGCCAATGTTGCCAATCAAATTCCTTCAGAACTAAAAATCTATGCAGAAAAATTAGAATTTCTGCCCTATTTCCTTGCCTTTTGGTCACAGTATGCATTCTTTCTTAAATGTCACACACTGTATTTAAGCCTGTACTAGGGATACTCAAAGTATTGCATATGTGAAATTTGACTTGAGTTGAGACTAATTATGTTCTTACTTGTACAGGAATTTCAATGAAAATATAACTTCAGTGAGTTTTTTTTTCTTCTTTAGCCACCAAATGTATAAAATGTCATGTATTCACTGCGTAATTGCCAATATTTGGCATTTAGTCTTCCCATTGAAACACATGGTAGGAATAAATCAGTTACAAAGAGAATATTGACATTTCATTCTTGTCTTCTATTTCAGTGATGCAATTTCCATGTTTGTGTACACAAGTATAACAGCAAAAGTAGTATTGAGTCAGAAAGGATAGATACAATGACAGAAATATGATTTTAAAAAGTAGGAAAACCCACCAATTTTGAAAGGGAGGAGGAAGGAACGTATAATTGTAGGTCTACTGTATTTCAAACTGATACAGTTCTTTCTTGTCCCTATAGTATATTATTATAGCCCTTATTTATGGCTTAGACCATATTTTTAGTGTAAGGTATTCTCCTTTTGAAGCTTTAATTACTGTCTGGAATGTGATAATGTTAACATGCAATTTAACCATTCTATTGTGTTAATATTAAAACACAAACAACCCTTACTGGAAATGTTTGCAAAATGGGAAGTGACTAGAAAGGTTATGCTCCTGTGGTGGCTTGCTCCCAGCCAATAATTAAGCACCTACCCAGATTCTTACTCGCCCTCACCCTGAGAGGAATCAGAAGACAAAAAATGAGAAAAATTTGTGGGTCAAGACAAAAACAGTTCAATAAGTGAAAGAAGGGGGAGGGGGTGCAGGGGAAGGGAGGATTTTTCAATAGTGAGTAATACAAAGGCAACCGCTTGCCCTGTCCGAAAAGCAGACTGATGCCCAGCCACCCAGAATGCAAGTTAATTTAGAAAGAATACCACCCAGCTTTTATTACTGGGCATGGTGTCATATGGCATGAAACATCCCTTTGTTCAATTCAGATCAGCTTTCCCAGCTGTGTCTCAATCTCTTGCCCACCTGTAGCCTACTCACTGTGAGAGCAGAGCGGGAGACAGAGGCCTGGATTCTGTGTGAGCCCTGTTCAGCGGTAAAACACTGGTGTGCTGTCAACACTGGCTTAGTCACAAATTCAAAACACATCACCATACAGGCTGCTGTGAAGACAGTTAACCTCATCCTGGCCAGATTCAATACAGTTCTTCATTCTGTTGTGCTTTAACCCAGACCAGCAAATAAATATCACAGAATCACTTCCTCCCTCCCCCTTTGGTGGTATAGAGCAGAGAATTGGAAGGGCAAATGTGAGAAAAAACCTTGTGGTTTTAAATAAATAAACCTTAGTTTTATATGCTGAGCATGATGTCATAAGGTCTGGAATATCCCTTTGGCTAGTTGGTGTCAGCTGTCCTGGCTGTGTTCCCTCTCAAGTCCTTGTATACTCCAAGGCTCTTCACTGGCGGGGTACTGTGAGTGGCAGAAAGGGCCTTGACTCTGTGTGAGCACTGCTCAGCAGCAACAAAAACGTCCCTGTGTTAAAACAACAGTTTCCAATTCAAGTCCAAAATATAGCCCCATACTAGCTACTATGAAGAAATTTATTGCAGCAAAGCCCAGCACATACACCTAGTCTTTGGGTCAATTCTGTGATCACATCAGCCAAATATACACTCAGACTGTATCATGTGTCACTGGAAAATTGATTTTCCTTTAAAGCCTGAATTAAAACCATCAGCTTTACATATTACCTGAATGTCAATGAAGTTCTCAAGTGTATGTCTAAACTAGGTTCTGTCTGCCTTCTTTGACTGGAAATATGTGATGAATTAAAGTGACGTTGGCTACCAAAATTCTCTTGCATTTCTCAGAAGTAATTTTGAAAGAAAGATATTTGAAGCTAGTAAGACAAACCTGGGATCAAAAGAAATGATAGCTTGCTTACATTCGGTAGGTATTGTGCTGTCAGATCATGACACTAACTACTACATTACTAAAGAAAACCACTGTTCTCACCATCTTTACTCATGTAGAGCTTGTGGAACTGGGGAAATAAGTAAGTAGTCATTGAAGAAAATGCATCAACATCAGAAGGGATCACAAAATTGATGGGGTCAATCTTGATTTCAAAAGAAATAGTAACCCCTAAGTATATTTCTATGAGTTTGTGGCCTCGAATTCTTTGCAAAAAGGCTAGGCAATTTATCAAAGATAAATGATTTTGTGTTTATATGACAATGGATAATCTAATATCCTCTGACTTTTTTTGACAGTTACTAAGTCATCTCTGCGATCTGTGGTACATATTTCGTCAGCCAATCATAAAATACAATTTGGTTGTGCTTTTCAATGATGATGGATGAAAAACATTGTGTTGGTGCTGTCATCACTTGTATTCTTAGTTTACTCTTTAAGGCTGCTAAGGTTGAGGGACACCTAATATGGTGTTTCAGATTCTTGTTATGCCTCAAACCTGGCCTGGTCAAGCTTTGTAAATTCTGAGTGCTTTCTTAAGCATATTTCAAATCCCATTGTAATCCAAAGTTTATATGTTAAAAAACATGTATCTGAGTAGAACTGATTTGATTTTTCTGTT
>VXAY01006939.1:145978-209557 GCA_013399855.1 Oxyruncus cristatus | reverse complement strand
TAATTAAAAAAAAAAAAAAAAAAAAAAAAAAAAAAAAAACCCAAGAATTCCCTTTTTTTTTTTTTTTTAATTATGATAAGGTTGTTTGGATATAATGAAAAAAAGAACTAGATTATTGTGTGTCAGTCCAAGCGTACTCTGTCTTTGAATGGAATCAAGACATTTCTTTTTCTATAATTTAATCACAATACTAAACCCTATTTTCTATTTTATTTTCCACTGCCTTATGGGAGGTATAGTTTCTTTGTCACAAAGAAACATGTAAATCTGCTAGCCAGAAACTGAATGCAAATTTCACAGCCAGGAACCTTAGTAGTGCTATTTTCTAGAAAAGGATGATTAGTTGTTGCTGTAAACAATAGGACCATAACTGTGTGATTCATTTCTCCCCATAATAACAAGTAAAAATCCAAGACTCAACTGAAAAATACAAAGACAAACAAAAGCAAGAGAAAAGCAATAGAAATTTCACAAAGAAAGCAAATATTGCATAGAGACTTGGGGCTTGGGTTTTATATTTTCTTTGTCTTAAAATAGAAAGGTACAAGTATTTTCTTTCAAATGGGAATTATTTAAAAGTTTTGCTTTTTTACAGCTCTAATTCTTTTAACTGTCATTTGAATAAATACGTATAGTTAAAGGCTTTTTGTACAATCGATACCTTCTATTATTGTATGCCACACTTCCATGTTTTCCTTTTATTTTCTCTTATCCTTTTAAATAAAAAACTTTTTTATTTGTGCTCTCTAATGCTTCTAAAAACAGATGACATGTGGTGTAACAAATTGTATTTCCCATAACTGGTCAACAGTGAGTCTTGAATTTTACTGATCTTCAGCTCTTCAAAAGCTATCAGTATTCCATTTTCTTATATCTGATGAGAATTTTGGATTGCAAAAGATTGTTTTTATTTTCTATTTATAGAAATGTATGTAGTTGAGAAAATTCTCTTGAAATTATTTTAATAAGAATATAAAATTAACAAGACAGTAAGAAACTTTTTCATTAAGAAAATGCTTTCAAAACCTTTAAATAGGAAGAAGTAATAATTATGGGATTATGAAGGAAACTCAAAAATGCATAAAATTGATAACATTTAGGAGAATGCACCTTTAGCTCTCTGGTCTCAGTGTCAATATAGATCTAACTTTTCTCCCTATTTTATAAGAAAGTATGTTCATTGATTTTGTTGAAGATTTCTGCAGATCAATTTGATACATAAATATTTGTATTTCATAACTCCTTCTGCAGTAGGATATTAGAAACAGTGAATCTTTACAAAGAAAACTGTATTGATTGTGTAAAGAGTAAAATTTTACCAAATAGATGCAAGATGTAGAAAACACACTGAAAATATGCTTTCAGGGAGAAAATATTCCTGACATAAGCATAGTGATCTTTTTTTATCCAGCAACTGCTATGAACTGTCAATTTCCTTGGAATTAATTGCAGGTGAGTATATTCTTGATCGTAGGTGAGGATATTCTTTGCATTATTTTGAGAGTAGATAAGATTAAATTAATTACATTTATGAATGAATATTCAAGTCAATATTATAAAGAGTGTATGCGTAGAAAAGGTTTTGAAAAGTGTTAACATGTGTTTATGTGTATGTGAAGTTCTCTTCTTGGCACTTGTAGAAGTATAGTCTTGCTGCAAGACATTTCTTGGCCCAGCATTCAATTTCCTGTCCCACTTTGGACAACAGTAGAAACTGAGCATATATTATGCTGTAAATGGCAGTAAATAGGTTTCCTGACAGTTTTACCTAAAAATATAATGCCCCCATAGAATACATCATAGTCTAGAATGAAACTATCATTAGATTCTCTGATTTACCTAATGTGAAACACCATTCAAGAGTAAGTAAATCCATCCTAGTCTCTGCCAGTAAATAAGAACACTTCTACTGCCTCTGAGTCTTTATGTCTGCACTTATTGACTGCCTTCTTTAACTGCTAAATGCTTTGAACAGTTAAGAGGAAGCAAGCAAGGCAGACAAGGGGCAGGCATAAAGAAGGCTTTATAAGCTATTTTTAAGACTTTCAGTTCAGCTGCTGCACTGTGCCCCAAATGTTGCAGCTAAAAGCTATTTCCATTTTCTGCAGACAGCCCTAAGAGACCATCAAAAGCAAAGAGTTGTTTGGCAACTTCTTCCTTCTGAAGGTCCTAATTAGACAGATCTTTGCATTACCAGGCTGTAGCAAGACTATTCCTTGATCTTTCCCTATTAAAAAAACCAAACCAAAACAAAACAAAAAAACCACTGCAATAGAGTAGATGTATGTGGTGAAGTATCAGGCAGCACTCTAACTGGATTTTGGAGAGTAAGACCAAGCATACTCCCAACATTTTTTCATTATTTGTGCACTGAGTGCACAATTTGCACTGATTTGGTCAGTGAGTTTTGCCTCAACAAATTTTAGATTCCATGTGAGTTTAAAAATGCTACTGAGGGAGATTTTTCAGTCTAGTAAAACAAAATCTATGCAAAGCACAGCCAATATTTCCAACCCAATTCAGTTTTTCGAATCATAGCAGGTGTTAAGAAACAATTAGACCTCATTACTGTAATCATTAATATATCTTTGCATCCTTCTAATGAAATCATGAAACTGTTCTTGTTAGTGTTGTTAGTAAAATTCACAAACAAAATGGCTAAATCCAGAATTTCTCCCACAGCTGTTAGGGGTTATGTCTATACTTAAATATATGTACGCATTTTGACTGGGGTGGAGCGACTGGGTAGTGCTTAGTTGATGAGTGGGGCTAAATCATGACAACATGTATTGCACAATACAGTTTACCTAATTTATATGCAATTTCAACTCTGTAACATTTAACATTCCATTCTTGAAAACAATGTTATTTAAACTTTTCTTTAAATTTTAAATTGTTTTAAAGAAATTTGAATTTACTAATATTTAATTTGAAATAAATGTTAAATATCAAAATGTATTAGTTACAATTAGGCTTCTGCAAAGTGTTATAAAATATGTTAGATTCTTCTCTAAAAAAATCACTTTTGAGCAATGAATAAGGTATCTTTCATTAAACCATAATTCTGTAAGACCACAGAAGTGTGTGTGCTTTGTACAGCACCTATGCACACATCCACACACACATTTATACACACACACACACACACACACACACACACACACACACACACACACACACACACACACACACACACAAAAATATAACCATTTACTTGCAAGAGGTAAATATCAAAAAACAGCCATTAGACTCACATGGACGGAAGTAGTTTTGAATTTTTTTTATTTGTTTCTTCTTGTTTTTTCTTGAGGGGGCACAGACTTCAATAGTTTTCTACTTCAGAAAACTTGTTCTTTGCTGACAGTTGGACTATAACTATATTTCACAAACTCTAAAGCTCACAAGTTGCTGGAAATAAATTGATTTTGTGAAAATATGCGACACATAGGTTTTCAATATGGGTCCTGAACAGCCCGTCCCTAAAGTAGTTATTTCCATTTAAACCCCTGACCCGTTGGTGTCTTCTGTGGTGCTGTAGTTTTTCATGTACTTCAAAAGTCACAGATCTATTTCCATCCTTCTTAATTTAATATAGGCTGCACATGCTTCTATCAGTAAGAACTTTCATTTTTATACTTCTTCGATTTCATGACACCAATGGTTCTATATTTCACAGTGTAGGGAGCAGAATGAAATTACACTGCTCTCAGACTTCAGCAATATCTGGTTTATGTGATTCAGGACCTCCACACAAAGAAGAGGTCACTCTCAATATTTCTGTAAATGGCTCTTTCTGAGGGAATATGTACAGTAAATCTGACAAAGTATGATTTGTTTGTTGTGTATAAAGTGGGGCAAAAGCCCCACACACTTCTGTGAGAGTGATAAAATGCAACTGCATAATTCAACAGCAGTTAGGTTGTTTTGACATAATTTCAGCTTTTTGGAAAGTCTCCTCCTTTTACCCTGGAGAGCAGAGGCTGGCCTTATGTCTATATATGTTCCAGTAAATGACTGTTGCTATACAGAATGTGAACTATCAGATTAAATTTAGAAAACTGTTTTTGTGTGCCTAAGGAAATTGATATTTGTACTGAATATTTTAAATACTTCTTCAGTGTGTACTTTCTGAGCTCAGGTAATACCTCAAGAGTCTTTACTGTAATTGGTTCACTACAGAACTGTGATTTCTATTGTTTCAATGCCCGCAATTCTCATAGAGATTTCTGTCCTCACTCCAGCCATCGAACCGTTGTAATTCTGACAAATGAGTTATTTCTCTCAGTAGACTGACTTATGTGATGATTCTTCCACTACAGTGACAAAATAAACAGAGAACACAATACATAAGAAAAATATTGCATCAAATATTGGCAGGAACCTATCTGTTAAACAGAAAGGGTGAATTAGTCACAACACCATGAAAAGGCAGAGGTTCCCAATGCTTTCTTCACCTCGATCTTCACCAGCACTGACGGGCCCCCAGTCTTGGGAACAAAAATCCAGGTTAATGCAAACACAGAAACACTGTCAGTGAAGGAAGTGTTGATTTGTGAACTGTCACTTGAGCCTGACCCCTACAAATCAATATGCCCTAAAAATGTCCACCCAAAGGTGTTAGGAGAACTGGCTGTCATTCTTGTGAGGCTGTTCTCCATAATATCTGAGAAGTTGTGGGGATCAGAGGATGTCCAAGAAGACTGGAATTAGGCTAATGTCACCTCCATCTACAAGAGGAGCTTAAATGAGGATACAGGAAATTATGGGCCCATGAGTCTTACTTCTGTCCCTGGGACGTTATGGAACAAATCCTTCTGGGAGCTATCACAGGTCAGATGAAGCACAAGGTTAGGAAATGCCAGCATGGATTCACCAAGGGCAAATTGTGATTGAAAAACTTGATCATCTTCTATGACCAAGTAACCTGTTCAGTTGATGTGAGGCAAGCAGTGGGTGTTGTCTACATGTATTTCCCCAAAGCTTTTGATACATTTTCCCACAGGCTCCTCCTACAGAAATGGATTCATTGCAATCTAGACCAGCGATCTGTGGAGTGGGTGGGGAACTGACTGACCAAACATACCCAGAGGGCACTGGTAAACAGTTCCTTTTCTAATGGGTAATCTGTCACAAGTGGGATCCCAGAGACTGATATTGGGCCAAATACAGTTTAATAACTGATCTGGAAGATGGAATGAAGTTTATCCTGATGAAATTTGTCAATGACACCAAATTGAGTGAAGAAGGTGACACTTTGGAAAGAAGTGCCACGCTGCAGGAATACCTGAATAGGCTGGAAGAATGGGCTAACAAGAACCTTATGAAGTTCAACAAGGACAAGCATAAGGTCTTGCACCCATGAAAACATAATCCAGGAGTGCAGCACAAGCTGATATCTACGCAGCTGGGGAGCAGTTCTGTGGAAGGGGCTCCTGGGAGTCCTGGTAGACAACAAATTCTATATGAGTGAACAGTGGGCTGCTGTAGCAAAGAAATCCAATCGGATGATGGGTTGCCTCAACATGAGGCATCACAAGCAGAGATAAAGAAGTCATTATCCCACTTGACTCAGTACTTGTCAGGCCACATCTGGAACAGTGTCTTTGGTTTTGGTCCCCACCATGCAAAGAGGACGTGGACAGGCTGTAAGGACTTAAAAAATACAGTTGCCTCTCTCAAATCACTGTCAAGTCCACAGAAGGAACTTGCCATAAACCACCAGTGCGGAAACTCGAGATAAGCACAGAAAGGAGGAATTTGCAACAGGAAGGCATTAATTCCAAGCCTGATGGAGGTAAGGTCTGGTTAACACAACATGGTTAATGCATCTGGGCAAAATTTCGTACTGTGACAAAATGTGGGAGCAACTACTCATACGCATGCCAACCCAAGTTATGGGAACATCTGCAACCATCCTGTGGATACCCAGAACTTGGCCTACCTAAAGGTGGTACCCCCAGAAGAATGACTCTGGGACCCCTACAACCAAGAAACACAGAGTGAAGAAGGACCAACGGGATGGTACTGGATTCATGAGTTGTGGCTATTTTCTGCTTCATCTCCCTCTTTCTCTCCCCCCTTCTCCCTTTCCTATTTATTTCTATTTCTCTACCTCACATTTACTGTTAAATAAACTCTCTGTTATTGACTTTTGCATATGGTCTTTTTTGTACATCAATTCAAGAAGAGGCATCACTCACTAATCGGAATATAACACAGGCTGCTGAAGGTCCAGAGAAGGACCACAAAGATGATCAAAGGCCTGGGAATTCTGCCATGTGAGGAAAGGTATTCTGCCATCTGAGACAACTGGGTTTGTCCAACCTACTTTTATTAAATAAATAAGACATAACCTACTTTTAAATGAATACGAGTTTGTTCTTTTCACAGAATAACAGAATGATTAAGGGTGGAAAGGACGACTGGGTGTCATCTCAGTCATGTCTTCTCCAAGCTAAACATGCCCAGCTCCCTCAGTCTTTCCTCATAAGAGAGATAATCCAGTCCCTTAATCATCTTTGTTGTCCTCTGATGGACCTTCTCCAGGAACTCCACCTCTCTCTTGCACTGAGGAGCCCAGAACTGGACACAGCACTCCAGATGAGACCCCACTAGGACAGAGTGGAAGGGCAGGATCACTTCTCTTGCCATGCTGCCGATGCTCTTCCTAATGCACCCCGAGAAATCACTGACCTTCTTGACCACAAGGGCACACTGATGGATCATGAACAGCTTGTTGTCCACCAGGACCTCCAGGTCCTTCTCCACAGAGCTGATCTCCAGCATATTGGACCCCCAGACTTTCCTGGTGCATAGGGTTATTCTTCAGGTGCAGGACCCTGTATTTGCCTTTGTTGAATTTCAGGCAGTTCTTCTCTGCCCATCTCTCCAACCTGTTGAGGTCCTTCTGAAGGGTTGCATAGTACTCTGGAGTATTGGTCACTCCTCCCAGCTTTGTGTCATCAGTGAACTTGTTGAGGAGGCATCTGCCCCTTCATCCAAGTCATTGATGGATAAGTTAAACAACACTGTACCCAGTACTGAATCTTAGGGGGCAACCACTAATAGCAGACCAACAACTAGACTGTGCCACTGATCACAGCCCCCTGAGACATGGCCATTCAGACCATTCTCAATTCACCTCAGCCAGCACTCATACATCCCACACTCCCTGAGTTAGCCTATGAGGTTATCGTAAGAGACAGTGTCAAAAGCCCTTGCTGAGGTCTGCGTATACAGCACTCACTGCTCTCCCCTCATCAATCCTGGTGGTTGTCGCATAATAGAAGGCAAGCAGTTTGGTCAAGCATAATTTCCTTTAGGTGAATCCATGCTGAGTATTCAGTCTTTTATGCAATCTTGTTCTAAAACTTGTTCTTACACAGTAAAAACCTTTTCATTTTCACAGAAATACAGAATATGCTGAGTTGGAAGGGACCCAAAAGGATCATCAAGTCCAATCCTCAGCCCTGCACAGGGCCATCTCCAAGAGTCACACCATGTGCCTGAGAGTATCATCCAAATGCTTCTTGATCCCTGTCAGGTTTTGTGCTGTGATCACTTCCCCAGGGAGCTTGTCCTGACACCCAACCACCCTCTGGGGGAAGAACCTTTTCCTAATATCCAACCTAAACCTCCCCTGACACAACTTCAGGCCATTTCCTTGACCCCTGTCACTGTTCACCACAGAGAAGAGATCAGTGCCTGCCTCTTCTCTTCCCCTCATGAGGAAGCTGTAGACTGCAATGAGATCTCCCTCAGTCTTCTTTTCTCCAGGCTGAACAGAACAAGTGACCTCAGCCACTCCTTATACAGCTTCCCCTCAAGGCCCTTCACCATCTTTGTTGCCCTCCTTTGGATGTTCTCAAACAGCTTAATATCTTTCTTATATTGTGGCCCCCAAAACTGCACACAATATTCAAAGTGATGCTGCGCCAGCTCAGAGCAGAGCAGGACAATCCCCTCCCTCAAAAGGCTGGCAATGCTTTGCCTGATGCCCCCAGGACACGGTTGGCCCTCCTGGCTGCCAGGGCACTGCTGACTCATATTCAAGTTGCCATCAACCAGGACCCCCAGGTCTCTTTCCATGGCACTGCTTTCCAGCATCTCATTCCCTACAGGTAGATTCAGCGTAGGGAACTCTCATAACTCTCATAACTCTCATAAGAACTAAATGCATGCTAAACCATGGAAG
The DNA here is from genome assembly GCA_013399855.1 of Oxyruncus cristatus. Classification (NCBI taxonomy): domain Eukaryota; kingdom Metazoa; phylum Chordata; class Aves; order Passeriformes; family Cotingidae; genus Oxyruncus; species Oxyruncus cristatus. The sequence continues at coordinate 201,363 of VXAY01006939.1, read as the reverse complement.
GATGTCCACTGATGGGTGATTTCACAGGCTCAGCACTTTGTTGAACTGGAGAACAAGGCAAACTTTAGTCATGACCCAAAACCCACAACTTTTTTTTTTTTTTTGTTAACTTCCAAAGGTGATCAAAATTTATGGTAAATCTAATTTTTTAAAACAAATCAGTTCTGTTTGTCTATCCCATTTTACCTTCCATTGTACAACTTCCTTAGACTTAACCTTTCCATCTATCCCTACCCATCACTTGAGCGCTCCTAGACTTCCAGTTGATTTCTACAGTTTGATATTAAAAATGTCATAGTGATGAGCCAGGATGAGCTGGGTTAGAAATAACCAGGATCTTCTCTAGAATGTAGTTTCATGATTTTACATTTAAATCAGAAGAAAATATACTTCTGAGAAGAAATCCCATAAACAAATAATTTATCTAGAGTTATAATAGTCTATAATTTTATTAGTTTCAAGTGCAAGGTATATCTCAACTGCTTCTTGAAAAACCTTTTACTCCAGAAAAATAGAAGAGTAATTTACTTGTCTGCTATTGACTGAATCCTTTTCTTGTTTTTTCTGACAGCTATTTTGTTCAGAAAATGAAATTGATGACCTCAATCATGCTTTAAAGTTTAGATGTCTTTCCAGGAAGATGTCACTGACTTAAACACAATGTATATCAAGATATTTATTATCTTCATAACGTTTCACTTCTTATCCATAGTGTTATGATAAAATGGAAGATTTAGTTGCCACACTTTACTTTGAATTATGTCAATATTTGTACTTGTAAAAGTATTTTGCTCAAGAAAAATGTAATGAAACGATGAAGAGAACTGGAATTGGAAGGGACTGAGAAAATTTACTGTGGACATATGTTCTAAGTTTAGTTATCTAATTTCATTAAGGTCCAAAAAGAACTGAAGAGAGTGAAATATATTTTTATTATCAAGTAGAAAAATAGCCTTAAAACACTGAATCAGATTTCTTTAAATTTTTTATAGACAGTAAGTATCAAGCCTATTCTTATTGTATATAACAACTTTTATTTTAATGAACAAATTTAAAACTTTCGTGTTTCCGAACTTGCATGTAAGGTAGGTAAACTTTATTTTGCTCATTTGAAAAAGCCCTGAAGTGAGTTATTTCCCAAGGAGAGTCAAAGAGCTTGGGGGAGAAGCAGGAGCATCCCTCTCAAAGTCACCTGCTGTCATCACCTGAACATATTTCTGTCAGGTTCTGCACAGGTTCCTATATGTTTTCCATAGCAATTTCTGCAAACCTGTAAACTCTAATAACAACACTAATAGTGTATTTCCTCAAAAAGTTATGAGGTTAAATTATTATTAACTTTTTACTAACTGAGGTGAAACCATAAAGACTGAACTGAGTATTCTGATGTGGTAATTGTTTCTCTTTATTGCACTCTGCTCCAATCATTCTCAAAGTGTTAAGAAGATGCTGCTGGATGGCATCATGAAGAAGGGAAGTGAGTCAACAGTTCCATTTGTTCCTCAAAGTCTTGTACTGCTAAACTTTCAAAAAGAAGTGCATAAAAGAGAATTCATTGTTTTGGTTGTAGCTGGAATGTTCACAGTTGAAAAAATATTTAAGTGTTCTAGATTTCTTTCTTTTTTCCTTTAGGCTTTGAATATTCTTAATGATGATAATTACTTAGCTTTCATATCAATTTCTCTGTCTCTTAATAATACACTGGGCTGACAGTGTTTCTTTCTCTCAATGTTAGAGTTATATTGAAATTTTCTAGGGGTTAAGCTATAACTCTTGGGAATGCAGACCTATATTTCTGGTCTAGTACCGTAAATCTCTCTTTTGGTTATTGAATGTTGTTGAGGAAAACTGATGAAAAATTGTAAATATAAAAATAAATTCATGAAATAGATGTTGCTTTACCTGTCAGAATGTGTAATAGAGTATAAAGGTATTGACTGCAATGATCACATTTGGTGGTTAGAATGTAACAGCTTGATATTATATCAGAAAAAAAACCCTGCTCAGTTCACATAGTTTAGAACAAATCAGGACAGAAGTAGTTTGTTGATTTATTAACAACACGTAATTAACTGGCAATCACTGAACTATACATTCAGAAGTATAAATAATTCAAGAGATAGACAGTGTTATTTAGACACATACAAAATGTTAATTCATCTACAAATTTCTAAGCATATTTCCATATCTAACCCCAAATGGTCCTGATCCCCCATATAGCCATATACTGTGAGGGTGGTGATGCACAAGGACAGGTTGCTTAGAGAAGTTGTGGATTCCCCAAGGACAGGTTGGATAGGGCTCTGAGGAACCCGGTCTAGTGGAAGGTGTTCCTGCCGACAGCAGTGGAGTTGAAACTACATGATCTTTAAGGTCCGTTCCAATCCACATCATTCTGTGATACTCATGAAGTTACATTTGGGCCACCAGCACACCCTATTTTCTGAGTGATAGTGCAGATTCCTTGAGTACACACCCCTCCTGTGATGGGGGTGATCCAGCTCTGTGTGTTTCCCTGCTGCTTCCTACCACTTGCTCACCAGCAATGGAGGACTCCACCAAGTTCCAACAGGCACATTGAAGTGGGGGTCCTGGCTTGCTGTCTCCCACACTTGCTGCTCTAGCTGCATGCAGGCTTACCCAGTGCCCCACAGAGGGGGCTGCATCATAAGCCTGCAGCACAGGCTGCAATGCTTGTAGAGTGACTATCAACAGGGCCAAACCAGGGATTGACTGCTGTTGTTTTCACTCTGAGGTCCACTGTTTCCATTTCTTTGCTTCTTTTATGCTTCTTTTTTAGGCTGAGTCCTTTGCTTAAAACGTTTCTTTGTAATTACCTGGTTATTGTTCAAACCAGCTAATGGTCATCTTCCTCTTATAGGCCTTTTAGAAAGGTTGAGCCATGTGATCATGCCCATACTCATACTTAAAAGATTCATATTGAACTTATGATATAAGCAATTAGACAGTCAAAGCAGCATAATTATCCATCTATGTAAGCAGTCATCATCTTTAAATTCACCTGAAATTCAGCAAGGAAGGATGTCTCATGAGCCCAAATGCTTCAAGGGCAGACTGAGTATTTCATCTAAGGAACTGCTGGTCACAGATTCACAGAATATGCTGAGTTGGAAGGAACCCACAAGGATCATCGAGTTTAACCCTTAGCCCTGCACAGGACCTTTCACACCATGTGGCCAGGAGTATTGTTCAAATGCTTCTTGATCCCTGTCAGGTTTTGTGCTGTGACCACTTCCCTGAGAAGCCTGTTCCAGTACACAAACACCCTCTGAGTGAAGAACCTCTTTCTAACATCCTAAACCTCCGCTGACAAAACTTCAGGTCATTTCCTCTAATTCTTGTTCCTGGTCACCACAGAGAAGAGATCAGTGTCTATCGCTCCTCTTCTCCTCATGAGGAAGCTATGGACTGTAATGGGGTCCATAAAGCCATCAACCAGGACCCCCAGGTCACTTTCCATGGCACTGCTTTCCAGCATCTCATTCCCCAGTCTGTACATATATTCAGGGTTGCCCCATCCCAGGTGCAGAATCCATTGCTTTCCCTTGTCAAACTCCATATGGCTGGTAATTGCTCAGTCCCCTAATTTGTTGAGGTCTCTCTGCAGGGCCTCCCTGCCTTCAAGGGAGTCAATAGAGAACTCATCTTGTTGATTACAGTGTTAGCTACACAGATGTCAATCATCTTCAGTTAAACCCCAATAAAGCTTGGGACAGCAGTGTTTTGATCTTTCTTGAAGCTGAAGGGATTATACCTAAATGTCTGATTGGAGATAACATTGCATAATAAAAAAAATTAGACTGAAATTCTACCTACATGAGCACATTCTGAAGTATAATTTCACATTCCCACACACGCACAAAAATAGCTTTGTGGAAGGGCATAATTCTCCTTATCTTTTTCCCAAGCCTTTCCCAATTACATTTCCCAAGGTAGTTAATGGAGTCCTTCCAGGCACAATTCCGCATCTATCATTTGTCTTTTTGTTCACTGCCCAGTGTGCTTTTCATGTTCTCAGTTCTCACAATCATCTGGTTGTAGTTTTGACATTTAGCCATTTTTCTATTATTTCTGTCCTTTTGCTTGCAGAAGCTGATTTGATATTTTCAGAGGTATTGCTGCAAAATAGGCAGTAATATTTCATGTAGTAACTTCCACCAGACTTATGTCAGAGGTTTCTGGAAATCCACATGTTGGATTGATGGAGTGATTAGTGATGTCTGCAGAAGGGTGCCTTCTCTCCACTGTTTGTAGAAACAATTGCAAAATTAAAAATGAAGTTAGAAGTCAGAGTGACTTCCAAGGTCATGAAGGATGTTAGCACTGTGAAATGAAGAATAACATTTCAAAAAGCAGAAAAAATTTATATGTGTCATTGTAATGGCATGTTCCGGATAAGCAAACTGAGCAGACAAACCACCAAGAAATACAGTGGTCATAATCCAAGTGTATGCCACTCTAGGTTACAAAAAGCAATCAGTTTTCTTAACACCCATAAAGACAGCCCTTTTTCATGTTTAAATGGAGATTTTTAATAAATAAACTCAGAAATTTGGTATCTAATTATGAGAACTTATTCCAGTCTTTTTCAATACACTTAATCTAATGTAATCTCTCCCTCCTTGATATAAAAACACATGCATCAAAACAAGAGGAAGAATCTTTTTGCACATATTCTTTGTCATGAAAATGATAATTTTTAATCTGATGTAAGAGTTACAGAGGCAGTTGTGCTCTCCAGTAAAAAGATGGAAAATGTTTATCTTTTCATTTCATTATGATCCAAAGCAGAAAGTAACCAGGGAAGATTTTGTTGCTTACATTAATATTTATTCATGTAATCATGACCTTGATGACAGGTTTAGGTTATCTCCTCAAGGTACAATTTGAAAAAAATTCTATTAGTAATTAATTTTAAATTTTTCTTCTATTAATTAAAGACGTTATTGATTAATTGACTGTAATCAATCTTACCTGTTAATAATCAGTTCTATTTCAAAAATATCTCAAAGAAGAGAAAATTTTTACCACATGTATTTAATGAGTTGCCTCTTTCATTAATATGTCATTATGGTTCCCTATAGAAATTAAAATTACACTGAAATGCACTCTATCAGAAATGGTGTTATATATACTGTTGTAAATTTCTATCACTGAATCACAGAACCATGAAATACTTTATATTTTAATTCATGCTACTGAAGAAGAAAGGAACAAAAATAAATAATTGTTCCAGGATTCTGAAAAGCTTCTAAAGTATGTGTGGTTTGTAAAATGTTGTGACATAAATTTATGTCTACAATTTAGTTACCTTTGTGAGAGGAGACATAAGGGAAGAATAACTAGCATTTCAGGGTCCCTCTTTAATCTTCTGAGATATCTATTTTGAAAGAAACTTAAGAATATTTTGTTGTTAGCCTCCACCATGATGAAGGTCAGCATATAAAGTCATTGAATAAGTTAGTAGGTAAATAAGAGAGCAGGCATGTCTCAATTTCTATTTTGAAACTTCAAGGACAGTTATGATGTCTTGAAAGGTAACTATTGATATTCCATTTGCATTATATAATACAGTCAATAAAACATGAGCCTAAATAAGTATTGTGATCAAAGCAAGGAGTAGTTCTCTGAAGCTTGCTTCCACTGGAAAGAATGCAACATGCAGACCAGTTTCAGCTGCAAGGTGAACAACTTGAGAAAGAAATTACTGGCTGATAGTTGAGAATGGAATGAAGTTTTGAGGTATAAATTAACACTTCTGATTTTGTTGTGATATTATACAAATACTTCAAGGAGATGTTTATGTATTTTTTTAATTATTCTAATTCCCAAATCTACTTTATATGTAAAATCTCTGTATAAGTGAGTAGGTGCTGGACACTGCTTTTCTGAGAGCAGTATTTCCACATCATATTGATACTCACCAATTATCATGAACTGTTAAGTGTTCTGGTACTGTGGACTGAGATTTCATCCTCGTGACAGAAACAGTTTGGGAACTAACAACCACAAATTTAGAGAAGAAATAGGTGGTCAGAAAAGAATGTCTAGAACATATTCACAGATTCACAAAAAGGCATGCATTCATCACAAGCACATGTCTAGAAATTGTTTATGTTTTAATACAGAATCACATTATTTCAGTTGACAGACAGAGATGGCTTGCAAAAGACTCGCCATTTTATGTTCACAGTTAAATTAAAAAAGCTGATTCTCCTCAAATTAAAGTTAACAGCAAAATTCCTGCTTATTTCAATGACAGCTGTATTGGCCTATAAATGTCCCTTTGTTATGCTTATTCTGCTCTGCATAGTATGTTTTCCTTTAACAACATTCTGTAATTAACAACAATTTGACAGACTGTAAGATCCCACTGTTTTGTACCTGTTATTGCTCCACAAAGCTGCATTGTGGGTTTTGTTGATAGAGGGGAATTGCAGTTAAGTGAAATGTGCTCTCTTTCCCACAAAATAGCTCTTTCAGTATAACCGTATGATGCTCATACAAAATAACAACTTGCTGATTATACACTCATAAGATTACCATGCTGAAGAGTTTTTGCTATGCAAACACAAGAGTATCCAGAATATGCTGAAATTGGCAAATTCTGACTTAATTATACATTTAAAAAAACCCTTAACATTGCCTCCTCCACCTAGTCTTCATTAAAAGTTCACATTACAAGTTTTTTCCAGGTGTTAAATTAAATCCTTTCTTCGGATAACTATTCTATTTTATCTACTTGGTAGGTCACACTACCATTTCTCCAGTCAGAATTATTTGGACAATTAGTGATTGAAAAAGTTAATTTAGTGTCTTACTATTTTATTTCTTTAAGAGATCAAGGCCTTGTTTTCAAAACCTTTACCTTGTTTGGAGAATGTAAAGGAACCAGCTGACAAGGATTTATTAGTATGGATTTCTTAGTATAAGTTTCACATAATTTACCTTTTCCTTGAAATATGTTTTGCTGTATTTAATTCAAAAGGGTATCCAATAGAATTTTCTTTCCTGATATATTCACTTGCAGAACAAGTAAGTATATGACAGTCCTGCACTCATATTTAAACACATTTAAGTCTAATTTGTTGTTAAAAGATTTAAGAGAAGTTGAGTGCTTATGTGCTTATAAAGTTATATGAAAAAAATGCTTAAGTATCAATATACACATTTTGAAACATCCACCATTTGTTTGGATTAATTAATCTAATTAATAAATTAATCAGATTAAAATTATTTTAGACACAAATTTTCAAGCAAACCCTATTAATAAAGATTAAGAAGTACTAATGTGTTTTATGAAAATACAGAAGAATATGAGAAATTATTATGAGTATACGACTGAAAAATATTGTACTGTAAATCTGCACATCCCAGGATTTGGTCTTAATTGATGTAAATCGGAATCCAACACTGATAATGTCCTTTACTTCTTCAGCCACACTTTTCCATTCTGTTCTTTTAATCAGGCCTAGTACCCTTTCAGTTAGCATAGAAAAATTCACAAATTTATCTAGTTGAAGCATATAGTTTATTTTTTAAAGCATCTTTCTAGGGGTCAGTATGGTCAATATGAATTCATATTGATAAAACAGAAGAGAGAGAATATGTAGGGTGGTATGACATGAGAGGGCAAACACTAATAACTGACTGGATTTAAAGAAGTTTCTGTTGTTGAGCTTTGCCATTAAACACCAGAGACTCCACCCAGATAATAAACATTGATTATATGAAAATGCCTACCTCAAATAGAGAAGCTCCGATAGCTAATAAGCTAGACATTAGGCAGTTCCAGTCTTTCTGGAACAAAAGTCATTAAACAGTGATTTCCCTCTTCCAGAGGAAAAAAAAGTGTACGAAATTTATCAGAAGACTAATTTTCTACTGTACAGTAAAGTATGATAGTGAAAAGCTTTGCTTTTGGAAATGAACTTTTTAATCTCTTTAATTTTAACCCTCACAGATAAGAGAAGAATTTGGGAAGATACCAAGAATGTTAAGTCAATCTCTAAAGCACCTCAATAAAGAAACAGTTAGCTTAAGCAAATGCTTCAATTTATGTAAGTACATTTTAGTCTAAAATAGTCTCAATCAAGCTTCTGTTTGAATCTGGAGAGGTGTTACAGTTTGCTTCTGCAGACCAAACTCCAATTGTATAACCAGAGAGCTCCGTATCATTCTTGCTGTCAAAATGCCAATGAGACTAAAAACAAGCCTTTTTCTCCTGAGAGAATGTTAACATTTAAAAACTCAAACAATGAGATATCTTTCTCTTCCAACATTTTTAGAATCATGAGGATAATTTACAATATCTAATTCATATTTCTCAATCTTGTGTCTTGTTTCTCAAATGTTCTTTTCATCTATCTTCCCTTTATGACTGTCTACTCTGGCAGAGCAGGCAGTGCCTGAATGTTTTGGTTCCAACTAAAATAATTGTGTTTTGTGCAAATATTTAGATTTGGGACAGTACAGGTCAGTCAGCCTGACCTTGATTACTGGGAAGGTCATGTAGCAAATCCTCTTCAAAATCATTTCCAAACATGCAAAGAACAAAGAAATTGTTAGGAGTAGCAACTGTGGGTTTATGAAAGAAAAATCATGCTTAAACAGACAGATATTCTCCTACAATGAAATTACTAGTTTAGTGGAAAAACGGAGTATCCCAGGCTACTGGGTCTAATACTGTTCAGCACCTTCATTACTGAACTGGACGATGGGGCAGAATGCACCCTCAGCAAACGATACAAAACTGGGAGGAGTGGGTGATACACCATACAGATGTGTTATCATACAGAGGGACCTCAACAGCCTGAAGAAATGTTTCAATGACTGATCACTTTCTCCGTGAAGAACCTTTTCCTAATACCCAATCTGAACGTCCCCTGATGCAGCTTCATTCCATTTACTCATATCCCACTTCTGATCACCAGAGAGGGGAGATCAGCACCTCATCCTCTGCTGACACTCTTGAAGAACTTGTAGACTGTGATGAGGTCAGGCCTCAGCCTTCTCTTCTTCAGGCTCAAGAACACAAGTTACCTCAGCCACAGCTTATAAGTCTTTCCCTCAAAACCTTTCACCCTCTTGGTCTCCCTGCTATGGACACATTTTCATAGTTTTATATGTTTCTTATATTGAAGCTCCTGAAACTGCACAGAGTATTAGGGGTGGGGCCACAAGAGCATACCATGGGACAACTGCCTTTCCTGAGCAATCCCTGGCAATTGCGAGTGAAGAAGACAGAGACAGTCTGTGGTGTCCCATGACAGGAGAAGAGGCAATGGGCAAAAATTGAAATACAGGAAATTCCATTTAAAACAGAAGCATAAGCAGTTACTGTGAGGATGGTCACATATGAACCTGAAACAGGTCACCCAGAGAGGCTGTAGAGTCTTCACTCTTGGAATTATTAAAAAAAATGACTGCTCATGGTCCTGATCAATCTGATTTAGCTGATCCTACTTTGATCAAGGGTTTTTCATTAGATGATTGCCAGGGCTCCCTTCCAACTGTCATGATTCTGTGATTCTGATCTACATGCCACTATTACATACTCATTTTGAACAAATTGTATATTTCAAGGAAATTTATACAACTTGAATTATTTTTTTTGGTCCCAAATATTAAGATACATATAATCTAGGTTTGACTCTGAAGTTCAGAAATTTAGTATAAGACCAAAAGTCTGACTGTTCTGGGGCAAAGATCCATCTCATTTTCTGACTACTACTGGGCAGTGAGTAGGGTCAGAAGCTAAGCAGAAAAGTACAAGAGAAGTCAAGACTACAGTATTATTATATTATACTTGGTATAATTCCTCCCACTAATTTGCAATATTCTCTTTTTTTTTTTTTCTTTTTGACATCCAGAGCCCCTCTGTAGAGGCTGGATAGGACTTTAGCCCACAGACAGAAGCCTACAGGTAAAAAAGAGATTGGAAAGAAGTGAAGTGTAAGGACTCTGCTGAATTTCTCCCTTGCAAGGAAGCATATAATCAAAAGACTAAGATGACATACACTTTGAAACATATTCGAACTATTGCATGCTATGTTCTTTGATGGCAATTTTCCATCATCTGGAAACCCATTTCCTGCACAGCTGTGAAATGGGGTTTACTGAGCCTCAGGTGAGTATCCTAGTAAATCAGTCTCTGCATGAGAAGGGTGTTTCTTCTCTTTTGGATGCTGGAGTTTGGAAGCACCATTTCTTCCAAAGAACATTATCCTTTATTCCCTATCTGCATGGCGAGTTTACATATTTTAAATGGAAGAATGATCTCATTATGATACAGATTTGGTGAGTGCAGTACCAGGTTTTAAATGCTTATCATATAATGTAATTTAAATTCAGTAGTCTCAAAATTTGTGTTTCCTGACTTGCACTTACTTCCAGAAACTTTATTCTACAATGACCACTTTACATGCAAGCTTTCATCTTTGTAGATAAAAGTCAGACAGGGTCTGTTAATTCTGGGAACAATCAGATTCTATATAAATATGTAATACACTCAAGTTATTGTAACAACAACATCTGTGTATGTCGTACTAGAATGTTTCCCATTCGATTCCATTTATACCCCAAGAGAAAAGAAAAGCAAAACTGCAAGACAAATATTTGAGCCTCACTGTGATGGATCACAAAAATTTCTAAATTATTTATTTTGTCTAACTTAAGGAAATAGGATTAGATCTAGTTGATAAGCATATAAATCCACTTGTATATGCAGTAATACTATATTGCACTGTGTGTTCAATAATCTCAGCCCTGAATCAGTGCTGATCACTAAAAACTGCTTAAGGTATACACGTTGCTAAGTGCAGTTTTTCTAAATGTCATGGGAGATGTTAATCCTTCTTCCAAAGGCAGAATGATGATGCTTAGGCACATGACTCTTTATGTGGCACTAGGATGAATGCAGCAAAAGTCAAGCATAAAGCTCAAGACACAAAGTTATGATTTTGGATCATAATCATAAGTCATCATGAGTGGTAGTGGAAGCACTATTTTCATACCAACATATATCTCCTTCCCCTGCCTCTGTAGAAGATGCCTAAAAGGATTATTCATAGGGTGCAAATATGTGTATGAGGAAGTAACTGTTTCCTGACATATGGGAGTAGCTTATTTGGTCTGCTGTGCATCATTAACACCTTCATAAAGTTGCTTGTATGCCATCAATTATCTAATTGCAAATTGGCATTGAAAAGATTGATATCATGAGGCCAAGCAGTATGTTAATTTCCTGTCAGATAATGTAATGATGATACACATTTCTAGAATTAAAGGCTTTTCTTTCCTAACATAAATCTTTTTAGTACAAATGTTTTCCAAATACCCTTTAAATATAAAAATACTAAAATATATATCAATGAATTAATATTCATTATGAAAGGGTGCATATTATTAAAAAAAAATTTAAAAGTTTAACATCACTGCTGTCAACAGATTTGTCTGCAAGCTGATTCCCTTCTCATCTTCCTGAAGGGCAGCATAGATGATCGTAAATAAATGGAATTATTTCTGAGTAGAATCACAAAGCTTATGGCAATGTGTACTTAACATGAAATATGAATGCCTCAGGAATTACACTTCTACTACCCTGAGGCACTGATACTCAGTTTTACTACAGCACTGTTAGGAAGAAAAAGCAGTGTATTCTTTCTTAACTTGATCCTTTAAAGTTTGGCTTTAAGAGTTTTCAGCATGACAGATTTTCACTAAAACAACTTGGCAGCTCAAAAACCTTAGAACAGTTTGAGTTGCAAGCAAAAGATGGAGATGTGAAAGAAAGCACAATTCTCTTCTCCTTTGTTCACATTGTGACACATCTTTGCAAAACACAAACTTTTCAGAAAACCAACCATGTTCTTCCCAAACCCAAATTGTTACTCTGTCAGGGCAGTCAGTTCCACTCTTCTCGGAAGAAACTCCAGAGAGAAAAGAAAATGTAAACAGAATAAAAAGCGTTACCCTCAGTTTCTTTTCTATCATGAGAGCAGTAATGTGTTTCACGCACTATACCTGAATACTGAAAATATGTGTCTCCTATTTATTCTGGATTTTAAACTCCCAGTTCCAAATGACCTCAAGAAGAGGTAATATATCTGCATTAACCCATGAATACTCCAAAACTCTTCCCCTAAACTGTTTCTTTCATCTAGCAAGTGCATCAAAGTATCCTTAGTGATTTCTGAGGAGTTGCTATAAATTGCGGTGTAATATCTGCAGATTACAAAAGAATTTTCGCTTTAGGGGTAAAAAAAAAAACAACAATCCAAAACTGTGTTCATCTAACACCTAAGAATATCATTGTACTTGTTCAAAAATTACATAACTTTTTTTCCCCCCCACAACTCAGGGTGCAGTTATTACTTTTATTTATTTCATGCATCAGTGATCTGAATTACTGTGGTATGTGGAATGTGAATACACAGTGTGTACAGACAGATACACAATTAAAATGCTCAGATTTTCTCTATGATTAAGGGGTTTGAAAAGGTCAGTCAAATTTGGCTCAACAGATGATTAGAGGATGCGTGCCACAGCAAGGGGTTAGGATAGTTAGACCACAGGACTCACTTCAAGAAATACAGTTCACTGGGGGCTGATGGGGTCCATCTGTCAGAAAGGACAATAGCATCTTCAGTAATAGGCTTGCTAAGCTGGTAAAGAGGGCTTCAAACTAAAGTTACTGACACCAGGCTGTGTGGTATGTTTGACACACTGAAGGGAACTGATGCCATCCAGAAGGAACTTAGAGGCAGGCCCGTGCAAACCCCATGAACCTCAACAAGGCCATGTGCAAGGTCCTGCACCTGGCCTGGGGCAATCCCAAGCACAAATATAGGATGGGCATAGAATGGATTGAAAGTAACCTTGAGAAGAGGGACTTGGGATGTTGATGGATGAGAAGCTCAGAAAGCCAACTGTATCCTGGGCTGCATCAAAAGGAGAATGACAAGCAGGCTGAGGAAGGTGATTCTCTCCCCTCTACTCTGCCCTCTTGAGATCCCACCTGGAGGACTGTGTCCAGCTTTGGGGTCCTTGATATAAGAAGGATGTGGAAGTAAAAAGTAAGAATTACCTATGTCTATCTGTGAGGGCAGTGAGACCCTGGCACAAGTTACCCAGAGCAGTTGTGGATCCCTGGAAGTCTTCAAGGCTGGGTTGGATGGGGCTCTGAGCAATCTAGTCTAGTGGAAGGTGTCCCTGACCATGGTGGGATGGGGCTTTGAGACAGAGGATCTTTAAGGTCATTTCCAACCCAAACCATTTTATGATTAAGAAAATTCAAAAGCCAACTTACTTGTTATATGAAAACTGCACAGCAGCTAAGCAGGGTACTCAGACTGATACTGGCTGTTGTCCTACTAGCTTTGACAGTAGGGTAAATGATGGTGGAACTGGTTCAAAAAATCATCTATGCAGGGATAGCTGCAATTTAATATTTTAGATGAGAATATACAAAGGGACTTTGCACAGATATTTTTTTCTCCCCTACCAGAGAAGTAATGAGTTCTCTTGGGATGGATTGGGGCAGAAGAGTGGGAGGAAAAGAACAGAGGAAAAAGGGGAAAAAACAAGTCCTGGACTCCTTGATTACATGTCAGTGCCCAGAAAAAAAGACATAGATCATAGAAATACTACTGTGTGAAATTCTTCCCGGTAAATTGAAAATGTATAGTCATGGTCTGGTTTGGGGCTGTGGTAGCTTCTGTTGCTCTATGGGGAACTCTCATTACCCTAGAGAATAAGTCAATTGCCTTCATAATTCAAGATATGCTAACATCTGCAGTTGACTGACAGGCTGGCAGAGAGCTGAAGAGCCAGCTGCCCTCTATTGCTGTTGAACAACTTGAGAGGTTTTAGAGCTGATATTTGACATCTGGGGACAAGTCTGTCTCACACCCATCTGCAGATGTCCATCATAGCATTGATGTTTAGTTTAAAACTCTGCTTGAGAAGTTCAGGAAAATCAAAGTTGTATACAGGATCCAAGGATGCAGGTAGTTTCTTGCAAGACTCACTCTCTCAGATCCTCCAAACGAGTGGTAAGCACAAGCAATGTGTGTATAAATTTCCTCCAGAAGTGGGGAGGAAATTTTGAAGAGTCAGAAGCATCTTGAAGTCTTTACACAAGAAATGTGGTGCTCCTTGTGGGAGTCTGTTCTGCCTCACCTCTTGTGTACATGAAGAACTATGTTTATAGATGTCCTTCTGTCACCCAGCATCCTTCTCTGGGCAGGCAGGGCAGCATGGCTGGCACTCACTGGCCATTCCTAGTCCTTGGGACACCCAAGGCTGGAGTTTGTCACATGGCAAGGACTGTGGCTGCTTACACCATTACTACAGAGGGTACCACACAGCCCCAGCTCACCCCAGGGAGGTGAGAATTGTTCATCTCCAGACATACAGTGTGGCCTCCTAGATCAGGCCCAGGATGAGGCCCCACAAGTCCCAGATCCTGCACCCAAGGGCTGGGGGCTTCTGCTAGTGATTACAAAAAATGACATTGTACCACATTACTGGCAGTATCTGCAGTGAACTGATGATCCAATGCTCCCACCCAGCCTTGCTCACTTCATCCTGGCCAGGCACCACAGCAGTACCTGATCTGCAGGGCGGGACCCAGGTGAGAGGGAACCAGGAGAGGCCTGAGCAGTGCTTCTTCCTGTGTTTGGAAGCCATCTCAGCTCGTTAGAGTGCAGTAGCACTTTGCCTACTGGGGAGCGGAGGGCAAATCTCCTGCCAGCCCACCTGGCCTATGCTCACCTCAACACCTGCAAGGAGAACAAGTGATTGCTGCCATATAGAGAGAATAATATTCATAAACACCTGCTGCGAGAGGGAAAAATCATAGTCTTACACCTCTAATTTTGCTTGCTGAGAGCATAGGTGTGAGCATGCACAAGTCAGAATCAAACATGCATTTTTTGCCATATTCCTGAGCTACTTTTGCTGTATTTTGTTGAATCATAGACATAACGAGCCTGATCCTACCTGTTGCATTAATTGTTTGATAGAGTGGTGATATGTTGCACTAATTTATTACTTTTTCATGGAAGTTGTGGCAGTAGCTTGGAAGTAATATACCATTCATAGCAATATACCATTTATAGGAATATACCTTTTAAGATGCCAGCTCAAGGAATAGAAAGTTTATCAACTTGTAGCACATATGGGATAACTCATCCTACCCTTTCTTTGCTGCCAGTCATCAACTTCCTGCTGGGAATTTCCTTTTAACTCAAAATTTGCAATGGCAGAAAGATAAATGAAGTGGCCCTGTTGCAATGAGTCATGGCTTTAGTGACCTCATAGGTGGACAGAGACGCAGGATGTATAAATAGCTATCCAGCTGTTTCTGTTGAACTGTTGTAGCAGGTTGACCCTCGCCAGATTCCAGGGTACCCACTGAAGTCGTTCTCTCATTCTCCCTCTGTGACTAGACAGAGGAGAGAGCTAAAAAAAACAGTTAAGGATTCATAAGTAGAGATAAGAGCTGGGAGAGATTATTTGCTGTTTACCTTCATGGGCAAAACAGACTCAAAGAGGGGATAGTACTTAAATTTATTACCAACAGGATAAGATTGATATTTATTATGAACAGAAGTGAGCCAAAGAGTGAGACACAAAACAGGCTTAAAAAGACCTTCCCCCCACCTCTCCTTCTTACCATGTTCTCCCTCCTTCCCCTCCAGTAGTCCAGGGCAGGCAGAGAATGGGGGTTGCAGTCAGTTGTTGTTTCGGGGTGCAGTCGGGTCTCTGCAGTCGGGTCTCTGCACATGGTCCTCCGTGAGCTGCAGGGGGACAACCTGCTTCACCATGGGCTTCACCACGGGCTATAGGGAGCCACAGCTCTGAGTCCTTCCCTTGCTTCCGTGGGGCCCCTCCTCCCCCTCCTGCCGCACTGACCTTGGTGTCTGCGTCGTTATCCCATGTTCTTACTCTGCTCTTCCCTGGCTGGAATTTTTTCTGCACAACACTCCTCTGTTCTTAAATATGTTATGACAGAAGTGTTACTATTAATTCTAGTTGGCTCAGCCTTGGCTAGTAGCAGCAAGTCCATCCTGGAGCTGGCTGTCATTGGCTCCATGGGACACGGGAAGCTTCTAGCAGCTTCTAGCAGAAGCCACCCCTGTAGTTCCCCCACCCTGCTACCTGTGGGATCACAGGAAAACAGGAACGGTTAACTGGACCATGCCTCAGTTTAGCTAATTTGTAGCAGTTAAGAATAATTATTTCTTGTCACCACTAATTGCTAGTCTGCATTGAGACGCCTTTCTGATTCTTTTAGTCTGTCACACACTGTAATTATATCTTGATGTCTTGGACTGTTGTGCTTGTTTTGCTCCCTATACTAAGGGAGGATCGTGCCTTTTATTATGTCTGCTGCTGTCACATTCAAAGTACTAAAAATTATATATAGACAGACCCCACACCACTCAGAGCTAAATACCCAAAGAAAAATATTTTCTTTTTATTCCCTCAGTATGCTGAAGATAGGTCCTTAAAGTCTTCAGTTATTAATCTAGATACGTATAGGAAAATTATACAAAGAATTAAAAAAAAACACTCTAGAGGAAACTAAGACTGTAACACCAAAGTCCATCTTTCTAGTCTACTTTTACAAGCTACCAGAAATAGAACTATGGAATTGTCAGCAAGGAAAAACTCAGTGATTTCTGGACTAAACTGTTCTTTTTTATTATCATTGAACAATTTACAGAGAATTCAAATACAGCTAAGTTCCTTATTTTGTGTCAATGGAAATGCTCAGCCACACATTGTCTTATGAAGTACGTTACCAGGAATAATCCTGCAAACCTACTACCTTCAATGGTCTTCAAAGGAGCAGATGGATTGAAACTTAGGGGACAGGTCTGTTGGTGAAGGAGGAAATACAAAACTGAAATTGTTCTCTTTTAGCTGTGTTGAAAAAATCTCAGAACAAAAAGGGTTGAAGATTCTGCAAATGTACTTTTGCTCCTGAAATAAGTTAACAATTCTGAGTAGATATCATCACTTAGGTAATGATAAGGTAAGAATATTTCAGATGAATATCATGTCTCTCTACAGTTTCATTAAATCTTGAATGTTCTCTTAATTGCAATATTACAGATTATTTCCTCATTTCTAAATCTTTCACATTAGTCAATCAAATGTACATGTTGCTCAATTCTAGGGACAGGAAAGCTCCATACATATTCAGGCAGCTTCTTAAAGAAATTGCATTTCTAAGATAAAAAAAAAAATGAAATAATTATATATTTATGAATTTCTATAAATTTTAAACTCTAAAAGCATATGGATTTACTCTTAGAGAATGAAAAATAAACATATCAATTTCTAAATAAACAGAAAAGTTATTTCTTTTAATGATATCATTTGAAGTTTTATTTGCTTATTTGAATCTTAGTGTACCTTGAGTCCTCAGCACAGTAATTTATTTCAGTCTAATAATTTTTTTCTGCATTGATTTAAACTTTGACCCTACACACAGAAAAGAATAACTTTATTTACAGTGACAGTGCAATTTAATTTAGTTGAAGTACTTAGAGTGTTAATATGAATTTCAATAGTATTATACAAATTAGCAAATAATTTTTAAACATTCATAAATATATAAGAATGTGCTTAATTTTACAAGTGATTTGTGGATAGTTATGAGCAGATCAAATTCTAAGTTTAATTATATTTGCAAATATTTGTTTCTGCAATGAAAACGTTTTACCAGAAAGGAAAGAAGGTTGAAATAACTGAGAAAGATAAAATTATTACTTATGTCACAAATATGCTTTGAATTGTTTAGATGGTATATGGAAAAGCAAACTAAAGGGAAAAAAAGTCATAGATAATAAAATATATCTACTTCCTTTTCACTGAAGCTTAGGATAACTCACAGTGTAGGGGACAAAAGCCTTATTGCAGTAGAGGCTACCAAATCCTTCTCATCTGCAGAGAGCTATTACATTTCTAATGGGTCCTCACCACAACACTGCTATTTATTCTCTGATCTTGACTCAAAAACTCTCAGAGTCCATGTTTTAGGGGCTGCTTTACTCTCCTGACATTTTACTACCCGTCCTTTCTGAAATTTCTGACAAGGTAATTTTTGAGAAAACTTTACTTTTCTCCTCTTTCTTCTCTCCACGTCCTTAAAATGAAATTAATTATGTTTTGAAGCACGAATTCTGACAGCTGTCTAATGAAAGAGAACAAAAAAAATTAACTTAATTATCTTGTTTTTTCTTGATGAATTACTGTCCTGTCATTCATGCAAATAATGTGCTTATAGTTATTAGTTATTAGATCCTGTAAGTGTCCTCATCTCAGTGTCTGATATGTGTTTTGAAGGATTTTTTCCATATTTTTGAGACAATATGATATAATCAATTACTAGGATTAACCTCTATGCAAGCAAAATAGTGGAACTTAGCAAAAAAAAAAAACAAAAAAACTTTTTCTTTGGCCTTTTCAGATGTCTTAGAACTTCTTTTTATTCTTTGTATTTTCTCTCCTTGTGGACCACAGTAATATAATATATAATTTTAATAGTTGCTTATGCTAATATCCTATTAACGTAAATGTAACTCATCTACTGAATTTCCATAAGCAATGACAGAACAGAATATAACCATGGAAACACCCAAGACTTCCTTCAGATATGCTTAAAAGCAATACAGATTTCCTCACTCATTTAGCTTTTCTCAGTATTCCCTTGTGTCATCTTAGTTCTTTGCAGTTTTATTTATATTACAAGTAGAGAGAATTGATAATGGGTAAAAAGATTTAAGATAGAATATTTGTCATTTTTGATTGAAGACTAAGAAATTAGATAATGAAAACTGCTATTTATACATTACTTTATTCATTATATAATTTAGAAATTAGCTATGTGATTTCATTATCATAAAATAATCTCAAAGATTTGAGTCTCTCTATAGCAAAGCTTTAAACTTTGGGAAGAACAAAAACACTGGATTGCACTGCTGTCTTTAAATCTGATGCTCTTCAGTCTATAACTGATAAAATAACCCATTTGAAACTTACAAGCTTTCTATTGTAGGATTTAAATATAACTCACCATTCACACTAATGTGAATACTACACTTGCTTCCTGGTGAGTTACTGCGATGGTGTTTTTTTCAACTGAAGAAAAGACCTAGTGTTTTCATACATACATTTTTTTCTGTTCAACGTTATTTGGTTTTATTGAAGGTAATTTTTGCTATTAATCAAAGATCTGGAATTTCTAAAGCACTCTGTAAGTGCTTAGTACATTCTTGTCAGATAGGTCAATCGTATCATCCCTATTTTTAAAGACAACATATTGCTAAGGAAATATTTCAAACCAGTATTGGACTCATCTCTTCAGAGTCTTGATTAAAAAAAAAGAGAAAAGCCATCTTTTCCTTGATCAATTTTAAAAGCAGATGAATGTGGTTCTTGAATGCCAGTGTTAAAGACAGTAAATCCCAGGAAATGGGAGGCATTTATTCCTGTTTGGGCTATCGTAAAATTAGTTTGTTTTAACAGCAATATTCCAAATACGTTTTTAACTTGTATTTATTGGTTTTGCAGACTAGCTTAATCTAATTTAATTGTCTCCTTTGCCAAATTTGTGATTTTAATCA
Organism: Oxyruncus cristatus; assembly: GCA_013399855.1. Lineage (NCBI taxonomy): Eukaryota > Metazoa > Chordata > Aves > Passeriformes > Cotingidae > Oxyruncus > Oxyruncus cristatus. Next base: position 181,702 of record VXAY01006939.1, on the reverse strand, counting down.
CAGTATTCAGCCATTTCAAAACTGCTCCTTATCTTACTATAGATTATTTTTGTACTATGCAGGTATATAATTCTTTCTGTTTTCTCTACCTGTACCATGTTACATCTGCCTTTTTGCATGCTTTGCATTTTCACAAGTTTGATCTGACTTTCCATCTACAATATTCCCATTGAAAAAGTTCAGGTGCAGATCCTTGATGTTATTTTTATGTAAGAACTCGGAAAGGGCAAAATATTTTTACAATTTTGTTATCATATTATCTGCCCTGTATGTCCAAAGTTGTCTATAAAGCCTTCTATTGTATTTTCAGCCTTTCAGCCCTTCAGCAAATAGATGCAGTTATGCCTCACATTTGTATTTGTATGAATTGTGTTCTACACTTTTTTCCTAGGGTATGAACCAACTTAAATTGGGGACATTTAACGATTTTCTTTTATTTCAGAAAATGATATAATGTTGTTTATAAGTGAAAGATCTTGTATCATCTCAAAGACTTATCTTAGAGATAAGTTTTGCTACCAATTCAAGTACATATGTACAACTATTTTTCCAATGTCTACAAAAAGAGGAAGTGAAATAGCAAGTACATTTTCCAGTAGTAGATCAGGATTCGTGGCCAGAAAAGGATGCACAAGGATCATTGGGTCTAACTCCTGGCCCTGCACAGGACAACCCCAAGAATCACACTAAGTGTCTGAGAGCATTATCCAAATGCTTCTTGAACTCTTAACATAATTATACTCTAGGAACTACTACTAGGCAACTCAAATTACTCATTTTGCAACCAGCCTACGTATGTTATGTCTTCACTAGTTCTTTTTCACAAATCCTGGGACACAGTGGAAGAAGAAAGAAGGAAACAAGAAAAACCTCTATACAAGTAGCCATGCAAATTTCAGAGCCCAGAAGGTTCCTTTTCATTGGTTTGCAGCCAGAAAAGGATCTAATGATCCAGAGGATTCAAGTATGTTTTCATATAACTTCCCTGAAGATCAGCTTTTTCCAATTCTCAGACCTTTTCTAATTTTCAGATGGCCCTGGCAACCATTAGGCTGGGGGTGCAGGAGAAGCTGGGAGAGGACACAGCCGGGGACAGTTGATCCCAGCTGTCCAAAGGGCAATTCCATACCATATGGCTTCATGCTCAACAATAAAGGCTGAGGGAAGTAGGAGGAGGGGAAGACATTCTAGTCATGCCATTTCTCTTCCCAAGTCACCATATGTGATGGAACCCCAGTTTCATGGAGATGGCTGAACACCTGCCTGCCCATGGAAACTGGTGAATGAATTCCTTGTTTTGCTTTGGTTGTGTGCATAACTTTTTCTTTCTTTTCCTATTAAACTGTCTCAACTCAAAGTTCTCTCACTTTTTCATTCTTCGGCCCATTACACCAGGAGAGAGTGAGTGAGTGACTGTGTGTTTACTGGGGGTAAACCACAGCAAAGGTTCATGTAATCCACATACACTGATGTGTAATATAATCCATCTACACTGATGCTTATCAGACTCGTGCAAAGTCGGTGTTCTGTTGTTCCTTTTCATCTGAAGCCATCTTAAATCCTATCCTGCTTAGTGACAAATTTACAAAGTGATATATTTTGTCTATAGCCTGGATAGAGAAGGGGAAAAAAAACCAAAAAAAAGCAGTATGAGTAACACTAGGGAAGGTGTCAGGTGCTCTATTGCTTGACTTTAATAGATAGCAAGGTAGGACAGGGGAAAAAACTTCCTCTCATTACTGTTCTCTTCTTGAAAAACAAAGCAGAATTTTGATTGAACAATTTGAGTGGAAAATTGAAAACTTACAAAATGAAACAGAAACCTTCCACAACAAAACATTAAAAATGAGGTTTTAACAGTGAATTATTTTATTATCAATACTAATTCAAATAACAATAACCACAAACATGTCTAAATTTAAAAATCAAAGAGAAAAGTAAAACCTGTAATGATTCAAAGTATACTTTTACCTGTTTTTGGAAGAGATAACATCTACCTACCGGTGGCCCTTCTAAGTAAAATACTTCAGGAAATTGCTTTTGGATTTCTGTAAGAGTGACATAAATAAAATAATTTCTTCAGTATGTGAAATGCTATGTGTAAGTGGTACTTGTCTGACAGCACTGTGGTAAATTAACTGGTCCAATTAACAGCAAGGGGCACCTCTAGGATTAATTGAAAATCATTAGTTTATTTATTGGGTTACTTTTAAGTATTTGAAAGTGCATACTGTACTAATTCTGGATTTCTCTAAGTGATACTGTAGCTAAATGGTGATAAGGTGTCTTTTCAGTGGTTTGTGTTGCCATGGTTTGGTTTTTTTTGCTGAAAGGTAAGATATTGGTGTGGGGACTGTGCTTTTAATTGCTATGCTCCCCAAGGAGACTGTTCATCTCAATTTTAACATAGCTGCTGTAACAGAGAACACAGTAAAACAAGTCTCTCTTAAAGGCTTTGCATGGTATGATCAGCAAATGCCACAGCAGTGTAGTCAGTACAGCTACAAAAATTATGTTCACATACATGGGAAGAGACATACACAAATATAGATGTGACAGTAAAGACATTTAGGTAGCAAATATCTCAGAAAAGATGTAAACTTTATACACGTAAAGTTGATATTCCTTATGCAACATGATAAACTGTATACAGAGAAAAAGTCTAAAGCGACAACGGGCACTGAAAGTTGAAATTTTGATACATGCAGATATAAATATGCAGTAACATGGAGTTCTGGTCAGTTTTGGAATGTGTCCCACTACCTAATCGTAGTAAAGTAAGCTGTAATTTTACTAAGAACTTCTACTTACTTGGAGCTTAAATTTAAGCATTTGTAAAAAAGACAGTCCTGCCTTCTGCCTACAGCCTCTAGCCTGGCACTTATTGCATTCCTGTGTCTGAGCACCGGCAAGTTATGCAGCTTCTCAAATCATGGAACTGGTTCTTTTGATCTGTCTCAGAATAATTTTACTTCCTGATTTGGGTTGTTATATGTGCACGTGTTTATATATGTTTATGTATGTTTATACAGACACAACAGCTACCTGGATTCAAGGCCACTCCATGCAGCAGCATCCCATACTTACACCAGTGACAACTGGGTAAAGAATTTCAACACAAAATGCAACACAGCCCAGCCAGAACGCTAAATGTGATTAGGTAATAGTTACGGCTCCCCATGATTTCAAGCACAGATTGGTAGCAATGAACATAAACAATCATTTAGGTCTGAGATATGAACTGATAGGGAAGTTACAATGTATTTTAGTGCATTTATGGGTAAGTCCAGAAAACACACATCTAATGCAAATTTCATAACTAGGAATTCTAGGAGCCATAGCCAAGAAAAACTCAAAGTTATAGCACCACGTGGCTTCAAAATATGTTTAGAAGTATTATCAGTGTCCATAATAATCCTGTGAAAATAATGTACCAAGAAACTTGCTTTAAATGCTAAAGTATAACATACCAGCTCAGGGGTGTTTAGTCTTCAAGACCTAAAATGTTGATTTAGGAGGTCTTGGATATTGAAACTCTATTCAGACCTTTACAACAGTCAATCCATTAAGGCAAATAAATACAGAGATGATCACTACTACACGGTTATAGAATTCAGTAAAAATGAAACCATTAAACAAATCATACAGGATGGTCTTTTACACCAATGTGTGTGCTGGGTAAGTTATTAGTTCTGGCAATGTAAATAAGTACAGATAGTATTGAAGAAAAATATTGGGATTTTGCATAAACTGGTGTATGGGCCTTCAGCATTACTGTTCTGGAAAGTATGCACACAGAGTGGTGTACATGAACCTGACCACTCTGAAGTCACATAGAGAAACACTGAACAGTCATCTGCAGAAAGAACTTTCTTAGGTGAGAAGCACACGTCCCTTTGAAAAATGCTATCTTAAAGATTTTTTTTTATCCAGCACAGTTCTGTACTACTCCTATACTACTCCTTTTGTATAAGGTTGCAAAAGACCCTTAAGACCATCAAGTCCAACCATTTACCAAACATTACCAAGTCCATCACTAAATCATGTCCCCAAGTGCCACATCTACACATCTTTTAAAAACCTCCAGGATGGTGACAACCACTTCACTTGGAACCTGCTCCAATTCTTGGTAACCTTTTTGTGAATAAATTTTTCTTTGTATCCAATCTAAACCTTCCCTGGAGTTCATCAGTGTCTATAATTCAAATACCCAAATATACATCATCTTATCCAAAGTTAAGCACTTATACTATCAAAAATACAAACAAACAAACAAAAAGCAAACAAACAAAAAACCCCAAACAAAACAAAACCAACCAACCAAAAAAACCCTGAAACCATGTGTTTGAAAGATTTACATTTGAAATGTACACTTGACATATATTTGAAATATTTGTCTATATTTTTTTTTCTTCCCCTTTTAAATCTCTTTCCTCCTTTTATATTCCTTTGTTTGTTAAATGTCCTCTTCTGTGGAAATTGTAATATCATGAAAATAGAATTAATAATATGAAAACAGAGGTAATCATTAAATTCTTACTATTTGTTTATAAAAACACTTAAAAAGGACAGATTTTTTTTTTTTTTAAACAAGCAGTAAAACAGGCTATAAAAATACTGAAGAATCTAAAATGGATGAAAAAATTATTTAATGCACACCTGGTATTTGAAAGTCCAGAAATACGGCAAAGGAAGAGGACTACTGCAGTAGCTGGGGATTACAATGATCACAGAAAAATGAACATAACTCTGAGGACAAAAGGTTGGTATGGCAAAACTGTGGTAAAATGTTGGTGAGTGGTTTAACTAGTTTACAAAGTAATTTACTTTGTCGAACAATGAAAGTGTGAAGTTACTTTTATTTTGGCACTTGATGTCCCTCGTTAGCACTACCATAGTATTCTGACCTCAATGTTAGAGAATATGAACCATGAAATTAAAAATATTAAAGGTTGTTAAATTTGTCTTGTGAACTTTTCACATATTGTTATCTTGGAAACTGCACTCCAGTGTCACTGTTTGAATAAGGAAATCTTAAGAGTGGACCTAGGACCACCTAGGTCACAAATCCAGCCATCCAGTGATAGTTACCAGCATGTGTTTACTCCAAATGGGTCCACTAACTGTCTGCTTTACCTGGCCTTTTACTTAATAAGCTGAACACACAAGAGCCATCACAGTCATCTATGTTTAAGCACCAAAAGTTTCAGGATCACAGAAAAAAAAGCAGGCTCTCTTAAGGCATTTCCCAGATCACAGTTTCGTGAAATACCAAGGAATAAAGTTAGAAGAAAACTTGTGGATATTCTATACCGTCTGTGGTTCTCTTCCAGTAAATTTTAAGCCACCAAATAAAGAGAAACCAATTATTTAAGACAGTCATTAATAGAGATAAAATATTGGTATTAAAATTAAGAATAAATAAATAAATAAAAGCTGAAATTAAATAAAGTGAAAACTGAAAGTGAGCTTGGAAAACATGAGCTTCCTAGATTGTGACACATGCATACACAAAAATGTATTTTCCCTTATGAAGCCAATAAAGTGATATTATACATGAACTGGGCATCTTTCAGTAAAACCATTTAGATTTCTGTGCCAAATTCCTTTCAGACACAAAACAAATAGTAGAAGTCTAATATTAGAGGCCTACTGTTCTCACCAACCACAATATGTCACTCTGCTTTCATGCAAGTTCTGTATTCAATTCTGCTAATTTTCGTCTTACATTTAAAATATGATACAGACCAAAACGTTATACTGTTTGATGAAGTACTGACGGTACTTAGAACATCAGTACAAAAATTTCATTCTCTTTAAGTGAAATTTTGCATTCACATAACTAGATTCTATGTTAGAGAATCTGGAGATGTGACCAAATAGAGATTTTTGCTCAATGACAGAGGAAATTTATCTTATTGTTTATAAACCATGAGAAATTCCATTTGCATGTTTTTTGCCTGGAAAGTAGACAAAAAATTCAATAATTTATCTTATTTTTCCCCCTGTAGATTGTTCATGCTGAAATAAAAATGCCTCTTAAAATTTTCAATCAACAAAAATAGCTTTTACTGCTTTCTAGCAATTAATTTGGAGAACGCTGAAGAAGGATTCACGTTAGCTCACTTAAGCTGAAATAATGCTGTGAAAGGGATAAGCACAGATGTTTATCAATATTTACAAATATAAATGCTTATCAAAACTGTTACTAATTAGAACCATAAAAACACAGCTAAAATACTCTTTTCTGTCTTTTTTTTTCCCCCCAGTTGCATAATTTCCACAGAGCTAAGAATGTTGTGAGCAAATCAGAAGACAACAAGTAAGCAGCTACGTTACCAGATTTGTGCAGGCTGCAGTAGGTACTATTTTAGGACTGAAGTAATTATAGGATAGCCAATGGCAGCTAGGTTTTACTTCACAAAAGTGATGTTGTACATCAGCTCTGGCATGCAGTGAGGGAAAATTCACTTGCCTCAGGTGTCCTAAAGGTTGTTCATCATTTAGGTCACTCTCGAGGTTGGTTAATGCACTATTCACTCTCCAAAGTCCTCCAAGGAGCTATTACTACAGGGAAAATTCAACCCCTATTAAGTTCTTTATGAAAATAAAATCAGTGAGGATGGACAGCTGGGAAGATTTAAAACTACCATTTAACAAGCACATTTTATAAAGAAATTAGATTTCTGAAAAGCCTCACTCTGCATCCTGCTAGTATGTGTGATAAACTTTCTTTTATGATGACCTTGGGAGAAAATAATTCATTAATGAAAAGTCACAATTTGTGTATTTTATGTTACCTTAAGGACTTGCTGCTAAGATTACTAGACCTCATCTTAAGAGTTTGGATATTGTTATTCTTGATTTATATGTACTATATATTACTGCTGATTTGGTCTTCAGAAACATTCTTTCATATAATTGGAACAACATTACATACTTCTTCACTTCTCCAGGCATTTTCATCAATCAAAAACTTTGGTCAACTCATGTATGAAACAGAAAGGAATAAAAGAGTTGAAGACTGGGTAGCAAAGAGCTTCCTTTGTTATGATGTCAATACTTTTGACATATCTGCTTTATAATATTTTGTGTTCTACATAAACTTTAACATTCACTGAAGGTTTACAATTTTCAGTTTTATCCTTTCCTATAATATTCTGTTTTATGGCCCCAGTTGGAAAAGTCTTTAGTTGATCTGTTTGTATTTCCAACAGAGAGCCATGACTGAAACTGCGTCTGTTGGATATACTAGCTCTAGGCTAGTTAATAGAGGAGATGAGCACAGGCTCCAGAGACAAACAATCTCAAATATTTGGAAAAAAAACAACCAAAAAGAGAAATCCACTACTGTAAAACTTTTTATCACATACCCAACCTTTGCTTTTCCTGTGGCAGGTTCATATTGTTAGATTCCACAAATGTTTAATCAAAAATCACAAACATTCAATTAAAATATTTTTTCAATTCCTTGCTTCTGTTTCATCACTTCTTCTTTCTGCTGCAGTGTGGAGCAAGAAGGAATGTTCCAATCCGAAACAAGAAAATGAATTTGCAAATATTTCTTTCAAACTCTTGCAAAAACATTGTTTTTATTCAAGGATAAGCTCTATAATGTAGGAGAAATGGTATCTATAAGAAAAAGACCAAGTTCCTTATATTTATGTCATTCCTTTAAGAGTAAAACTTAAACAGAGGGAAACTGTGCATAAGCACTACATAAGTGGACCCCTTAAGTACACTGAGAAGGGTTTTGTACAGTCATTCAAAGCTCAAATACAGTTTTATCTTGGCCATTAGTCAAGATAAGGCATCTTGGAGGCTTCCAGTTTCACAAAGTAACCCCTGTGAAAGTCCTTTAAAGTGACTGTGTTTTAGAAAAGATCTAAACAAGTAATGCCTTGATCCATAAATCAGCAGAAAAAGTGAAGAATGGCAAGCTCAGCTTTGTATTTAACAATAGTCTCTGATCTAAAAAATCATGTTGGGGTGAATTCAGAAAAATATATATTCTGCCTCAGTATGGGGCCCCTTGAAATATCTGTGTTAATATCCGAATAAAAAAAATTGCTTTAAAAAAGCCCACAGCACAAATATTAAATATTATAAATAATGAAAAATAACTTCTCTTTCTGCCTCAGAATTCTATTTAAATTCTTCTAATGTTGTAGTATGCTATGGTGTAAATGGGAAGAAAGGAATTCCTCCTATGCTTTTCCTATAGGCCTTCTCTTCAGAGAGAGAGAGAGGTTTCTGTAAGAACTGATTTTGCTTTTCTTCACATATGTGGGTGCTATTGAGAAATGCCACAAACTTTGACAGAGTTTTAACTGTGGTCATACCAGTCTGCTGTGTTTTTTCGCAGTTACCAAAAAGCACCTGCTGCACCACACTGCAAAATTACACCTTTCTTGCCTATGGCCTTAACTGAAAACCAGTTATCTAGCTGTGAATCCTAATTTCCCTCTCTTCATTAAAAATAATTATAAGAATTTTTACTGTTCTAAGGTGGTAGTACAGAGGAAATGCTGGTGTGTATGTAAGCAAAGCATGACAGCTCAAAGGTCTATCTGAAGTCACTTAACAGCTCTGCAAATATTACACATCTGCAGTTCTTCTGTGGCTCAGCACACCTATTTTTCATGCATACAAAGGCTTTTTCATTAAGAGAAAAGGATGGAGGGGCCAGAATGCCATCCTCCACAATTATGTACACAGCCAAAAGCTAGCTTTCTACGTGGCAGGCTCTCGCTCAGCAGACGGGAAGGACTGACTCACAGGTTGTGTGAATTGTTCTGGTGTGTTATACATAGAGTGGTGCTGAAGGTGTTCTCTCCTGTTTCCCAGGATTGTCCTGAGTATTATCAAGCATTATATAGACTCTAAAACCATATGAGAATTTACTTCATAAAAGAATAGACACCTGAACACCTGAAGTCCATTAAACTGTGTATGAAAAAAAATCCTGCTGAGAACTCAGCTTGCATTTAGTGTCTTCCTTTAATAATAATCTTTTTCATGCTGGGTAGCTGAGGAAACAAGAGCCATTTTTCAGTTAAATGGCATAAGTTCATGACATATATTTTCTTTCCAAATCTATTATATTTAGAGAAACATACTTTTTTTAAATTGCACAATATGAGGAAAAAAAGGTTAAAGTACAGCCTTAATCCTCTCACATATTTAAACATATGTCCCAATACATCTGCTGGAAAGATTTAAAGAACACAAATACTGTCCATTTCCTGCTGCGAAATAAAATCTTCCTCTTATCAGTCTTTCCTTTTTTTTATCATAAAACCACTTTGTGTAAGACATCAGTCCTGGGCCATCAAGGAAACAATAGCAGGGCTCAATTACCCCATCCAAGCAAAAGTCAGACCATGAGAGTAACTTCTTTCCAGATAAGACTGGAAAACACAGAGATAGTGTAAGTGACCTTCTTCTTCCTTCTTTACCAGAGAAAGAATTCCAGGCTCTTTTGCTGATGCTCTGAGGGGCTGGGGCTATGAAGCAGGTGTAAATATGAAAGGGTCCAATTTCGTCCCCTTCATCTCTGGTTCTCAGTCAAGGCAAGTGAAAAGTCTTGAAGTCTCCTTGCAGTTAGACCTTCCAGGTGTGCCCAACAGCCAACTACCACATACATGTGAACCAATCAACCTGTTGCAGTTATTCGTAAACCAACAATTTCAAATTTGCTGTCTGAACAGCATACAAGTCTGGTTTAAAGGAGACCGTAAGATTGCTTTAGCTGCATGCTGTACAAGTACCTCATTATTTTTTAATCTGTTTGTGTGTGTGTGTGTGATTGTTTGGTTGTTGTTGTTTTCTTTTTTTGTCTGTTCTAACAAGTGTCACAAACGTCATTCTGGGTATAATTGGATGTGTGTAACAGAAGTCTCATTACAGTACTTTCTGCAGATATATTGAACACACATACCTTCGGTGGAAAAAAAAAAAAAGTCCAGTGAGCTGTGTGGAACATGAAGTTGTTTTTTTTTTTCCTTTGCATAAAACACAGATTGTGTGTCACATAGAAGGTTGTAGAAAAACTGACAAAGAGATGCCAAAACATTAGTTCAGAGGTTTGGGGGTTTTTTAAGCATTGAACCTGTTATTAATTATAAAGAGTAAGGAAACTCAGGAACAAGTTAAAAGTATCATTTAGAAGAAATATTGACAACTAACGAATATTGAAATAGCTGCTCAACACCTTGTACCCTTTAGTGATCTCAGCTAAAAAAAAAAATAGACCTGGGAATATTAATAATAATAAATCAATAAACAGAACTGAATAAAAACAACTTACCTCCAAGAAAACCCCCAAGGATTCTATCTCTAGACAAATTAAAAAACCACCGCCACCAACAAACAAACCAAAACTGTCAGTTAATTTCTCGTGGTATGAAATTTAAGCTATACAATTACAGGAATACCCTAAATGAAATCTTTTTTTAATTCTTTCAAAAGCCACTACACTAATATATAATTTTTCAAGTTGTTCATACATTTTTACCTTTGGGTGAATAAATACCTTTGACAAAGAGAAAACTAACTGCAGACATTAAATCACTTCTCTGCCCATTCAGTACTGAATTTAATTGTTGTCTAATATCCTACATACACTGTTGTTTCCACATCACACTGATTTTAAAAGATTTTGGGAATAGCCATGAATATAAGAGTCAACAGACTCAAATCTTCAAAGCATAACTTCACAGAAAGCATTAGGTTTCAAATAGTTCTTACTCAAGCAATATGTATTTTCCAAGTACTTTCTTTCTGCTCACAAGCTTACACGCCACTCCTGAGGTTCAGGTTTACCCAGTCCCCGGTAGTCATGAATATGGAAAATTACACTCCAGTTTTAACGCATGTTGAAATCAACAATGTGATAAAGTCTTACAGTAACAAAATACATTTGAATAAAATTTGGGGAAAAAAAAATAAGGCATTTCCTTGTCTATGCTTATATTCTGTGGGGGAACTATACTGATATTATTGCTGACAGATTAATAGTTGACTCTTTTATAAAGTATGTCTGATTAGAGAGATTCCAGTCTTCCAAATAACCTGTTCCACTGCCTTGTATTTAACCTGAATCATAGAAGCATAGGATCATAGAATCACATGGGTTGGAAGGGACCTCTGAGATCATCAAGTCCAACCCTTGATCCACTACCACCATGGTTACTAGACCATGGCACTAAGTGCCACATCCAGTCTCATCTTAAAAACCTCCAGGGACGGAGAATCCACCACTTCCCTAGGCAGCCCATTCCAATGCCTGATTATCCTTTCTGTAAAGAATTTCTTCCTAATATCCAATCTAAACCTCCCCTGGCAGAGCTTAAGACCATGCCCTCTTGTCTTACTGATAGTTGCCTGGGAGAAGAGACCAACACCCACCGGAATCATTCAAGTTGAAATTTGATACTATTATTTCTTTTCTTCTCCATATCTGCAATGGAGAAAAGATTATTTATGATGAGAATTTGCTAGAATGGGACAGATGGTAATTTTTCATCTTCTTATTTTGCATGTTATACTCCTTTCAAGAGAGGGATTAATTCAGATACTTCTCTGCAGACAGAAGAGAGATGTTTCTTCTCAGGAAGCAACAGAATCTGGCAAAGATCAGGGCTCCTGGAAACTGCATGCTGTGGCAAGCAGAAGAGAGTGAGAAAGTCACTTGAATTATGTAGAAGACTGCAGGTGGAGGAGAACCTGAACTGCTGAGAAGAAACAGGGAGCAGACAGAAAATTTTCAGAGGTGTTGAAGAGGGACCACAGGGAACAGGGTTTGATTTGCTATGTCTTAGTCTCTGAAGAGGCTGTCAGTAAAAAAGCACTGAATTAGGAGAGACATCATTACATATAAATCCTGTATATTTCTAATCTGTATGTTAAAAGCTAGGAATTTCAGTTAATAGTTTAATAATCCCTGGCTTTTCTAAGTTTAAGAACAATTTATTCTTCTTTGGGGATTTCATTATAAAGAAAAAAAAGTAGGCATAGGCTCATTACAAAAGCCTGGCTGACTTAAGGTCTTGCCTTGGGAGCTTCTTGAATTTCTATCATATTTGTCGCTGTGTTTTAATTTTCAGAATAAATGCACATCTTTCCTGAAGTGCAATATGTGAAACTGTGTACACTGTTCTAGCTGAGGCCTTACCAATGTGCATAAAGTAGGAGGATGTGCAAACATCTGAACTATTACACGAGTAGGAATGTGATCAGTAGTCCCTGAGTCTGCTCACAAATTTTTTTGAGATGTTTGTATTCTTGTAAAAGCATAATGTCAGTCCACCAGCAGCTAGTCATCTGACAAGCCCCCCCTCGATCCTTTCTTGGAGAATTATCAAGTTCTAGATGGTATATCTTATATTATCAGTACAGCTGCTTATATCTGTTCAGTGTCATATTTTATACTTCCACAATTCAATCTATTCCTATGTCTCTATTTCTATTTATTTTATAATACAAGTAAATAATGATAATGTAGAAATGAATCAAAGCTAAGACAGGTTCCTTTTTGCAAGGCGGAGCAGCTCTACTCCTTGAAAATTAACCAGTCAGCTTTGGTGGTTCAGTCTTTAACCTTTCTCTGTGGTTTGCTTAAGGGAATGTCATATGAAATAGTTTCCAAAGCCACCATGATGTCATAAGTCCCCTGTTCTTTTCTGAATTTGAGGCTAACTAAATATCAATGACCAATGGATGCCAGTGACATCTGGGCCACCCAGGCATTACAGAAACTCCTGCACTCCATCTACATATTATTACTTTTATAATTGTCAGCCATTCGGGGTGGTATTGCTCAGATGCCAGCCTCAGCTCTTTGCTTGAATATTTGTTTCCAATATATTCTTTTTGGGAAACTGCTTGCCTAGCCACATCTAATTTCCCTTTTCAAGTACTTGGTTATTTCTATCACATTGTGTCTTATTCTTCTCCTGGTTATTGTTGTTTCACTTATGTCTGACATGAATATCTTAGTTTGCTCAGGCCTATATTTACTCACTAACCTGAAGCCAATGACTATTAATACCAGGTAACATGGTCTTTAACCACTGACTACCTACACGATATTAACAAACTTTTGTGTCTTCAATATACAAATTTGTTTCTTACCCATATTCAGTTGCTTGATTTTGTTACTTCATCCTGTAGATGTAAGCATTTCACCAGATGAATAAAACAGCTCTTCTGTACCTCACAATTAACTTCCATCTGTGTAACAACTAAATAAAATAAATATTAATTCATGTTTTTTAAACTTTTATATGCAATGTAGCAGTAATAAATTACAGATTTGGCTTATATGGCACTGCTTCATCCTTCCTCACCTCATTCTCCCCTAATCAAATTTTTGTTACCCTGTCAGAAGAGGAAAACAGATTGATTTGATTTGATTTGTTCTTGAAAAACCTACAGACTCTCACTCATCTCCTTGTCTTTACAGTGTTTAAAAGTAGTAACTGGCTTGAGATTTTTTTTATTTTTAAAAAATCTGGTTTTATTCTGAGGAATAAAGTCAGACTAACTGCTGTATAATTCTCCAGCTTCTGTCTTCTCTTCTTCTATATACAGGGTTTTTTTTCTTCAAATCATTTGGTACCATAGCTATCTTCCAGGAATTTTCAAACATAACCAGTAAGAGTTTTTTGGTTACATCAACTGGTATTCTAGGATGAAGTTCATCAGATCACATTGATTTAGCTTATCTAAGTGCTCACAACTCGTCTTTCCTATTCTGTGTTGAGATCTTCTCCTTTTGTTGCTGATATTAATTATGCTAGGCACTTCTCTTAATGGATGTTTCCACTGCAGATTGATGTAAAAAAAAAAAAAAAGTCATTAAAAGCTTCAGCCTTCTCTGTGTTATCTGTGCATAGTTTTCCTTCTTGATTAGTTGCAGAACAATGCTTTCTTTGGTCTTCCTCTTATACTTAGAAACTGATTTCTTGTCATTCTTATGCCTTCTGCTAATTGCATCTCATTTGTGTCCTGACCTTTCAATTTTTTTCTTTTATGCCTAGGCTTTATTTTTGTCCTCAGTAATCCCTCCTAATTTTTAGTTTCTAAACACTTCTTTCTTCTCTTTGAGGCCAATGAAGAGCTCTTAGTTTATCTAAGCTGAACTACTGAACTTTCTACATTTTTTAAATACTTATACTCTCAGTATTACAACATCAAAGAGTTGGCAGCTTTTCACAAATTTCCTTTTTCCTTAGTTTTATCTACTAACGGATCTATTCACTGCCGGAATTCCAAAGCTTATTGAAGTTTACCTTCATGAGCAGATCAGTCTTCGCAGTCCAAGGTGACTCAGGAAGAGTACTAGGTAACCATTCATGACCTGGTAACATTTACATTATGTTTTATTACTTGACAATGAAAATATTAGAAATAATGCTCTTTAAATGCCTCACATTCATTCAAACTTGGCATTTTTACAATGCTTTTCTTTTTGATTTCAGTTATTTTTACTTCTATGATTTTATTCCCTTTTTATGAGGTACCAAAACAATTACATAAACTTTGTTTTCTAAAAAAGATGTGACCAACTAGAACAGACCTAGATGGTTTCCAAGTTCTTTTTCATAAGGAATATGAATAAATATGCTGCCATGGGAATACCTGTTATGACATCACATCAATTGTGAGGACAGAGGTATGTTAAAAAAAAAAGATCAAAAAAAACCCCAATGGATCCTTTTAGATTTTTTTTAATCATATTTTCAGTACAAAATTCTGCATTTGTTTCTGGACATGGATATATGAGGCAATAATTGCCCAACTGAATGTTTGTGATCAACTTTCTAAGAAGGCTGGCATATATGTGTAGTGGAACTAGACAATATATCCAATATATCCAAATTTTTTATATTAATTTATTGCATCTGTGCTATTTATTTTTGGATATCTATCCCTGCTTTATAAAGGGGCCATACCAGGCTCAGAAAGTAATTAAAAAAAAATCAAAAAATGCAGGACTTTTTCAACACACTGTAGTGAGAAGAGAGGATTAAGAGAGCAGATGTTATATCAAGGTTGTTCTTGCACAAGTGGCAAAATTTTCCTTATTGCTACCTCCCAGAAGAGGGCATGTAATATATAATCTATATTTGAAAGTTGAGGTTATATCTACATAGAAACTACCATACTTTGTATTTTAAATAATAAAATTGAAAGTGTTAAGTTTCTTGCTGCCTTTTGTGAATTACAAAAAACTTCATCCAGTTGCTCCTGATCTCCACGAAGACATGAAGATTTCTGTCCATTTCTTTAGTGATCTGACTGTGGCTTTTCCCTGTCTGCCACTGCACTCTCTCTGTGCTGCAAGATCCCTGCTTTAACTCCCTCAGTACTCCTTTTGAACAATTTGTACTCTGGGTCCTTCTCCCCCAGACTCAGCTGTTTACCTGGAAAACAATCTCTCATCTAAGGCTCAATCTAACTCATTCACTCTTTTTAACAAAATATGACAGGCAAATTGAGCTCAGACCTGTCAAACAATCTGTCACATAGCTCAAACTCTAATAATTTCATTTAGAAATTATCAAGTGCTTATCAGTACTATATATTCGGATTCTTATCTGATTACAAAATATAAATGCCTACATGATATTGTTCCAAGAAGGAGAAAAAAAAATCTGTAATGAAACCATTCATTTTAAGGGACTGCTCATGTTGCAGTACATGAAAAGGGATTAAGCCCACTTAGAAAATCCAAGGAACCATTAAGAATTTAAGGTGTTGTAACTGTTTGCATATGCTTACCACCTATTCTTGAAAGCAGATGTCTGTAACAAAACAAGGATATATACAGGGTGATCACTAGCATAGACATTACATTTATCTGATATAAGTTCTTAGTCAATTAGAGAAGAGAGGGAAGGGAAAGAAATTTATGAACACAGAGTATGGAATCAGGGCTGTGTAACCAGAACTTAAGTGTTTTGGCAGAAGGCATATGATGCAGTTTTTCAAAGCTCTTGAGAAAACAAGAAATACTTAGCTACTAGATTAACATTGAAATCTTTTATTTGTGAAGACTTCTGTGCACAAAAAGGGATTATATGAGCCTGAGAACATATAGATACTGTCACTTCCTCAAACCGTGTAAACTCCAGGTAAAATCTAAAGGTTTGGGCAGAATGTAATCTTTTTTTCTGAAACTGAAGAAATCATCCCTGTGAGGATTGGGCAGCTCTCACTGTGGTTTCATCTAGAAAATAGCAAAAATGGTAGTAGAAGCATTTTACAGGTGAGATTTTTACAAGAGTAATGATGGTAGGGGCAGTATGAGTACTTTTCCTTCATCCAGGAAAAGAGGTGAAAAGAGAATTTGATGCTTAGCAATAGGGCCAGCAGCTGAGAAAGAAATGTCCTCCCAGCATGATTATTTAACTTTTTTTAAACAGCATTGAACATGTGAAAAATTGGGATGTTTTGTCAAGGGACTACACCTATTTTTTCCTAAGGCTCATTTAGTTAAGGTATGAGGAGCCTCACTATCTACTGCTTTGATCTACCAATCTTCTCCTTTAATACCAAATTACTTGATAATGCAGGTGTAGCCCTAAAGATACAACACCACCTGAAAATAGGTGAGATGGGTGAAAGGGCACAGGGTAGTGTTAGACTGGGAGAACTAGTGTTGTCAGCTGCCATGACTGCACTCACAAAACCTCATTTATCTAATTCTTAAGTACACTTAAAACTAATTTGGTACTTCTGACGCACATTTCACCATTCTGAAAGTGCAGGTACTTGCATGAGACACTCCTGCGCACAAGACTGCAGCAACTCGTTTAAGAAAACTTTGTTTCTGAGGCCTCAGAGGCGATCTGAAGAGACACATCCGAATCATTTTAGCTTTTCTGTCAATCAGAATCAATTTACACCTCCTTTACTTCATCACAGAGCACAGCTCTATATCAAGCATTGCAAACCTTGTTTTTCAGTTATGTATGGAAAATAAATTAAGAACTGATTGGGTAAAGTAATGCATTGCTCTGCCTTGAAACATGAAAGCAGCACTGAATATATTCATATTAGTGAGAAGAATGTTTTAAGGGGATCTCATGAGCTCTTTATGAGAAAGCTCTCATTTGAGGCTTTTTCTTTCATTAGATCTGATTATTTTATGTTTAATTAACATGGGTTAAGTGACAGTTAAAAATTAAAGCTTCTTATATTTCACAGCAATAGAATAAAAATATAACATTGCTAAATTAAATTTTTAAGCTGACATTAATGTTGAGAAAAGAATAATTCAAATACCTAAAAACTAACATGTATCATTTTCACAAGGGAAACAAATGCTGTGACATGACTCTCATTGAGTCATTTACAATTTATAGATTTAGTTTTAAACAGAAAAAGAAAAATAAACTTCTTACTATTTGCTGCTGAAAACTGTTGTTCCTCACCGTAGTTCTAGTAACTTTTTGAGGAATGGTTCCAAGCAGTGTATCGGATGAATGTTATCTTTACATAAATATTTTAATATATCTTAATGCTTAAAATTTCATAGGTCTCTGGTAAATAAACAAAACCTCAGCCATATTAAACAAAATATTTTTACTAACAGAAATATTTTTCTCATTTAATTACAGTGGGACATTTCAATGCAATAAACATTGTGTGCTTCAGTTGTGAAGTTCTAGTCAATAAGAAATTCTGATATATTTTTTCTTATCATTGGTAGTTTTGCTCTACAAGAGTAAAGCACAACACTTAGTGATGCACAGTAGAGTTAGAAATTGTGTCACGACAATTCTTTCATACTAAAAATAACCTACCTTACCTTCACTGCTTATCTGTTACGATTTTTATCTTTTTCATTTTGTGGGCGATATCTCAGTGTTTCTGCTTAAAATAATTGCAGATTTTATTCCACTTCTCTAGCTGATTTTGAAAATTCTAGAAATAGTGTTGTGTGCAAAATATGTATATATAATATAGGAACAACAATTTTGCATTACAAAAATAAAAATCACTAGTACATGGTAAACAACCTAATCAAATACCTTTCTAGTAAATTCTGTTACTCTGAAAACCTTTACAATCCCTTTGAGCTTCTTCCTCTCAAATAATAACCCCTGCAAAGGGATTTTGTCAAAAGATAAAACTTTGGGATGTAAAAACAGCCTTTGTTCTTTGGATATTGTTGGTTCTTATTTCCCTTACCAGTAATTGTCTTTAGAAAAATCTTAAGTATACCTCAGCCAGCAATCTCATATATTAAAACTTTACCTGATTATTCAATTTGTATGTGTATTTGAATAACAGGCTGATTTTAAGGATTATGAAAAGCAAAAATAAATTTTAGTTATATAAAGAAGAGACTGTTGAGTTCTGTCTAAGAATAAGATATTTACATCCTTTCCTTCTTTTTTTATAGTTTAATGACATCATAATGGAGCTTGAATTGATTATTTTTATCAAAATCAGAATTTACACTGTTTGAGAAGGCATAATTCAAGATGATATTTTTTTCCCCATTGCTGACAGAGCCAGTAGGGGCACAGCAACAATGATTGCATGTTGAGTCAGGATAGCATATTTGTTAACATTCATACAACCAAGCTGCCTATAAGGATTTTGTTCCATGGCGATTTCCAAGAAAAATCTCCTGTGTATAGCAGACCTCGCAGAATGGGATGAACTTAGCTTTACTCTTGGACATAAAGTGAAGCTCATTAAATAGGAAAAAACCTGAGGAAATGTAACTCTTCAGCATCCACTGAAAATTTTTCACTAAAAAAAAAAAAAGTCTGTTCAGAAATATATATTATGATTAGAAATACTTTTCTAGTTACTTGCAGGGTTCATCACTTCTTTTCTAGCAACTGGGCTCATGAAGTAGTCTCCTGTCATAAACTGTTCCTCTCTGCTTCTGAGTTTTTGTGCACTATAAGTCTTACTGCCTTCACACAAATTGCAAAATACAATGTGTATGACATAATCTCATAGGCATTAGAAAGAGGGACTGAAGTGGCTGTACATGATATTTGAATGTTTTATTTCATGCATTTTCTTAGTTTGAGTTTTTCATGATTAAATTTCGTTTGTATTCATGTTTCTGATGAAACAAACACTTTCCATGACGCAAACTTGCTGTGAATGAGGTTGGAGAGGATGTGAAGAGCAACTACTGTTAAAAATCCTGGATTTTCAACAAAAAGTAGTGGATAGAAAAAAACTTGGAAATACTCCAGATTTTTTCTTGGAAAGCAATTGCTTGGCATGGAAATAAGACAAAGTCAGTCTTTGAAATTCTGTTTCTAAAAAATAAGGTTTTATAAAAGAAGAACTGACATTTAATGTGCTGAGTTATGAGTAATTCCAGCTGAGAAGAAAGGTTTCTGTTTTGCTCACATATTCTCAGTTCTGGAGTTTGTTAGATTTATCTGTATTTTAAATAACACACACAAAAGTATGTTTGTTTTGAAAATTTTTAGATTTGTCTATCCTTTCTCTGTCGATGAGTAATGATTGCATTGTTTCTCAGTCTTTACTAAGTTACACTCACATTATCTTAATTTAAGTATGGAAGACCAAGGTTTTGTTCTTCCTGAGCTTGAGGGTCCATTAATCAAATTAATAAAGCAAACTGGTCAGCAAATTATTTTCCAAATATTATCTAATGCCTCTTTTCCAGGTTCCTGATAACATAGACTTTAAAATTGTGATTGGCATCCAAATGATAGATAAGACCATTTTTTTTTTTCTGAGAAATTTGGCTATTTACTTTATGCCTTTGATATTTCATAGGCTACTGAGCTATCACTGAATATCTGGTAGCTATTAATATGCATTGTGCATTTAGCCTGTGGAGGTAAGTCTAAATTATTTGGAAGAAAATTTACTTCTCATGGTCTTGACAGGACTTTTTTAGATACGAGGAAATGTGGATCTTAATGACAGATGAAACAGGTATTTAAAACTGAGGAAAAAGGCATAAAATTCTATTTGAATTTTAAAAGAATTAATCCTGGATCTGACAATTATTTAAATCTCAAAAAAAATTGTCAAAGAGAGGGAAAACTGACCATTTGGAATTGTTAAACAAAGAACAAAGAACACCCAAACAAAGAAACAAAACCCCTAAACAGACAAAAATCCACAGTGAATAATACAACAGTTTATAATTATACCAGAAAATAAAAAGTGTGAATATTGATTTTTTTCTCCTAAACTGATTTTGGTTTTAGCTATGCATTTTGTGTATTTCTATTTTCCTACACATCATTATGAAACTCTAAAGGAAAAATAGATTGCATAGAATGACACAGTGAAAAGGAGATATTGTCACAGTTTGCTGCCTTAAAATACAGTGAATTACAAAGCATAACTATAGCATTATGATAGTAGTTATGACGTTATCTTGAGAATCCCATAATATTGATATCTGAAATACTAAATGAGGGAAAGAACTGAAAACCAATGTGAAATTCAAATGAAAAGGGATTAATACTTACCATAATCTGTGAGTTCTGAGTGATTCAATAATGAAAATGAGCTTAAAAAAAATATTTATCTTCATTTGAAAGAGGTGTTATGGGAGAACAAGTACTCTAGATACACATACATGTAAGGGATTAAGTAATAGAAACTTTAATTTTTTTTTTCTAGATATAGAGATGGTGAACTGACCTTTATTGGCTTCCAAATGCCTGCCAAGCCACTGTACTATTCCATCAACAGAAGAGGGGAGAAAATACAATAAAAAGACATGGGCCAGGGAAAAGGCAGGCAAATAACTTACCTACCACCATCACAGGCAAAAGAGACTCACCTTGTGGAAATAAATTTAATGTACTGACAATCAATTGCAACAGAAGGAGAGAGAAATAAAACAAAACTAAGAACACCTTTGCCCTGCCCCTCCATTTTCAGACTCATCTTCACTTCTAACTTTTCTACCTCCTCCTTGCACAGGTGCACAGGGAATAGGGTTTTTGTCAGTTCACGAAGCTTTGTCTTTTCTGCTTCTTCCTCCTCTCACACTGTTCTCCAGCTCCATCAATGTTTCCTACCCATGAGATACAATCCTTCACAAACTGTTCCAATTTCCATCTTTCCCAGAGGCCCCAATTCTTCAAGAACTGCTCTGGCATGGGTCCTTTCCATGTGGTGAAGTCCTTCAGAAACAAACTACTCCAGTGCAGGTTCCCCTTGGGGCCACTGGTCCTGCCAGGAGTCTGCTCCTGCATGGGCTCTCTAGAGGCTGCAGCTCTCTTCAGGCCGTACCCTCCTGCTCCATCAATAGGTCCCCAATGGCCTTCAGAATGGATAAGTCCATGGGCTGATCCTGTATCACCATGGTCTTGGTTCTGCAAAGCTGTTTTTATCATATATTTTCAATCCTCTCTTCAAGATGCTGTTACATAGTATTTTTTACCCTTTCCTAAAGATACTGCCACTGTCATTTTTTGCCTCAGCTTTGGCAAGTGGCAGGTCCTTCTTGTGAAGCCACCCTTGCAGTCCCCCTCAACCTCCTGCTACCAAAACCTTGTCACATAAACAAAGTACAACACATTATTTAAATAAATGTTTTCTTTCTCCATGGTCAAGACCTTCCATGTGTCTTCTCTTGCATGCACTAATATGATTTCTCTGTAACTGTTTGTCTCAAAATACTGTGATTATTCTACGAATGAAATCTTCACAGCAAATCAGCATGGGGAAGGAAATCTATGATAAAATGTAAATATCCCTTTGAAGAGAAATACACCTTGGAATCTGTGTTGATGTATTTAAAAAATTTATAGTTCAGGACTTTGAGTTTTAAAGTTATTATAATCATTTACAGTTCTCCTGCTTTCTATCATTGGTGGCTATAAATAGCATGCCAAATGCATTTACAATTATTGCTTAAAGCTGACCATCTCTATTCACCAAAACAAAGAACCTGATGACCATCATTTATGATATAACATATGAATTTTGGAGTTAATAAATTAATATAGAAAATGTATTTTTTGCTTATTCCATAAAGAGAGTGCATTTTCTAGCTGTATTGATACCTGTAATATTTCTGTGGCATTGCTATTCCTATGCAAGTTCTCCTCTAAATTTAAACGATTCCATCTGTGATGTATCTGGCTTAGACTGCCATTCTTATTCTTATCAATTACTTACAGGTATACTAGACTGAACATATTGCTACAGGAAAAGGTCAATAGTGCTACCTGACATAACATTTTCTTTGTGTTTTCTGAATTTTTTTCACCCTATGTGTTATGGTTTGTTTTGCCGAACATATTGTACATACACATCAGAGAGTCAATCTTACTGTCAGTTACTCAGGTATAATTGACAGCTGAAATGTACCATAAACAGACCTCAAAGTTCAGTTACAGCTTATTATTTTAGCAACTAATCCACAGCCTTTCCCCATGTTTCTGATTGTGAGATGCAAAACCAATTGTCAGTGTATTTACTGTCATGACAGTTATGGTTTAGGAGGTGCTTATTGGTTATAAGTTTTAATTGCCTATAACTTTGAAGGAGTTACTATCTAGGTTGACATTTTATGTACTCATTTTTGGTTCTTAGCTAAGGTTGCTCAAAATTGTGATGAGTTAGAGTACCTTATTGCTTAGATTTTCATTAGCTTTACGCACCTTAAAGCCTTTACTCCCTATAAGCTCATGTGCAGTAACACATAAAAGATAATACATTTGCTATAGTTTTAGCTTCTGATAGATAAAATATTTTTCCTACATGTAGAAATACTAGAGTTAAAGGAGAGACAATGTTTATAATGCGCTTATTGGACAAATGATAGAATGGAAAAAGAAAAAAGTATTCAAATAAATTTGCAGGAAAGAGGAGCAAACAGAAAAAAATCAACTCCTGTTGCTGGGGTTATAAGGACTAAGGAAAAGCAGGCTGACACTACAGCCATTTTAAATCTTGTTCTAATAGAGTACCTAGATGATCAATTAGGTGTACACAGACTGAATCATCGAGATCGCTATAAGGTGTGAGGAAGCAGCCAAAAGTTTGAAGGCAAGGAAGCAAATGAGAGACTTTCACTGTGTTAAATCAGATGACTCCCACTGCTTTCTATTCATGCTCTCCCTCATCAGCTATAATGTATGTATTTTGGAAAAATTAATATAGCTTGGAAGTACTCACAGCTCCATTTTAAATTTGGGGAAATAAATCAGACAAAGGTAAGTAACCTGATTTTTCTGAATTCTACCTGGATCTGAAAAAACTCCTTTAAAGTCTTTGTCTCATCCCATAAGCATTTTATTTCCCAAGGTTTTAGTAGAAAATCTTTCTGCAAGCCCAATTAGCTTTTTTTTGCCTATTAAAAGTGCAAGGTCTTGGCAGTGGTAATCAGTGCACTTCCTTTATCTATCTATCTATCTATCTATCTATCTATCTATCTATCTATCTATCTATCTATCTATCTATCTATCTATCTATCTGTCTATCTATCAAACAAGTCAGTGCAATCAGCTTTCAAAGAGTGTAAGAGAAAGGGAGAAAAATGTTTTTAGCCTATTGCCACATGTTAACCAAGATGATGTTCACAGAGGAGGAAGATGAAGTTAGGAATCCCCACAGGTTAAGAGGGGGTTGAGCCTGGATGTTTCCTGTATTTGAGGAGAGAAATTCAAGAAACTTTTTCTAAGTTTTAAAGACTGGAATATTTTTGAAAAAGTCACGTTACATTTTCTCATGAGCATATCTATAAACAATTTAGCTTGTGAAATTTTGTGAAGTTTTAGAAATCAAACCTTTGTTCTAAAGGTATTCTAACAGATGCTGCTGATTCTGTTTTAACTCAGCTAGACTCCAGCTGATTCCTTCTGTCATTTTTAATGTCTCCCTGGAATCCCCTGCAAGATGAAGGAAACAGCCAAGTGACAGCAATTTTTGTGACAGTCAGTAGCCAGAAAACAGATGTCAGGTGAAACCTCTTCACTGTGTTCTCAGAAACTTCTAGCTGTGAAATGTGTCTTCTGACTACGCTCTTCCAATTCATGGCAATAGAATCTGTTCAAGGTTAAAAGGTACATATCTATAAGCCACAGTTTGTTCTTGGCTTTGGCTCTGTACAAGAGGCAAATACCAGATGCTACAGCCTTATGATGCTGCACATGAAAATCTAGTATGGTATGGTATGCAGCAGCAAAAGGTAATTCATATGGCTGCATGCAGAACAGATCCACCTTCATATCACTGAGAGGTACAGCATCTGTTTCATAGGTCAATGTTCAATTCCGTGTTTCCTTTTTGACATTGAACAAACAGTTTTCTACATTTTAGAGAGTATCATTTTTGTTTTGTTTTGTTTTGTTTTTAGAAAAAAAAAATTGTAAAACTCTTTTAAAGCTAAAATCTAAAAACTAAAAACAAAGAAAGGAGTAGTAAAGTTCAAGGACTTGCCACCCATCATCAAGTTCAAGTCCATTTTCCTAATAAAAGTCTGGTCATTTAGAATTAGATGATAAAAATAGAGTAGGGAAGAAATTTCAGATTGTACTAAACAATGTCTATTAAATTTAGTTTCTGTACCAAGTCCCTGAGAAATTTGTACTTTTTATTAAATGTTGATTTCAGGCTTGAGACACTATTCATAATAATTTTGGCCTGGTATAAAATTAAAGGTGTCTGATGGCTGCTATTACCTAGCAAAACAACCACTTGTCATTATGTTTTATCACAACCTTGAATGTTGAACTGTATCCTAGTTTGGCTGTTAATGTGGAAATTCTTTCTCTGGTAATGTTACATGAACAAATGACGTTTAATAATTCCTCATTGTACTGATAAATGCTTTCCTCTGTGATGACATCTGCCAGGTTTGTCATGTATGGACTTCATATTTCAACACTGGACAGCTGGAAATGGTGGCCTGCCTGCATCCCCACAAGAGCCTTGTATTGTCAGCCATAATATTTGGCAACATTTTCTTTTAATTTTGAAGCACCATAAATCTATATAATTTCATTATATGTTCAAATCTCATGTATTATTAACTTTCATTGCATTCATTATTTATCTGAATAGTGTATCCAGTAAAAAAGGGAGGAGGAGATTTGACACACTGGAGATGCTGTTTTCTAGTAGGTTTTAATTTTGCTCACGTGCATTTTATCAATTTTACAAATAAAGCTGAATATTTTTCCCCTACATTTATCTACAATAAGGAGTTCCAACACTGTTTCAGTTTTATCAAGAATATTTTCTGTGTGATTCACAGAATTGTAGTAAAAATGTAAAAATCTATTCTATGCAGAGATTGGAAGAGAATGACTGGAATGATTGGAAGCAATGAGAAAAAGAAGCAAGGAGAAGTTTTTCTCATTGCTTCCAATCATTCCAGTCTTAACCAGCTGATTGCTGGTTAAGAATGGCAGGGGTAGACAATGCCTAAAGCAGCAGATCAGCAAGATTACAAGTTGGCACATAACACCAAAACACTTATGGACAAGCACAAGACTGCTTCAGGTTGATGAAAATCTAGGTCAGACTTTCAGACTCAGGCCAGAGCCCTGACTATGTCCTCTGTCCCTGGGAAGGAAAAAAAAAAGAAATTCAGATGTTTCTGAAAAATAACACAGGGTGGAAAGGAGACCATGATCACAGTGAGCACCTCAAGGGCATATCCAAATTAAGCATGAGAGCTAACCTAAGAAGAAACTACAAAATATGGGTTGGACTAGGGTGGTCTATATGACTTTGCTGGGAGTTCCAGCCACAGGTCTTGGAGATGGGTATATTAGTGCGTGTTAGCCTAGGCAAGTGAGTGTGAAGGTAATCAGTTTTCTGTTTTAAGATCCAGCCCCCTTTCTACAGGGTCATTTTCCTCAATTTGTTGCTGGCAATGTGGAATGTGGAAAAGTGTGTAGGGTTTGATGAGTGTTTTCAGGGGATAAATCCCATTTGAATTATCTCTGTGTTCAACTTAAAGATCAGTAAAGACAGACTCCTTGAAATGAAGCAAAGGCATTAGGTTTTGCATTAAAGTATCTATTCTTTCATTTTAAACTGAAGACTTTATTTTATACATCGCTGAGGTCTTATTGTAAGAAGGCAGCTAATTTAGCTTTACAGCTTCTGACTCTTTTTAGATCTTAAACTGTTGAAAAGGAAGCAGTTTGACTATCCTTTTTGAATTGTTGAAAATTTGTGTGTGGGAGCTGCTAATCTATTGCGAAAAATCTATTGCTGATATCCTCAGCACCTCAGTGTCTAGTTGACAGTTTTGCACTTTTCCTACAGTTCCCATTTTATTCACAATGGCTACATGTCATTATTTTTCTGGCCTCTTGTATTTTATCTGTTGTAAATTCCTTTATTCATTTTTATCTTTCATCTTTAGAACTTCATGCTTTATTTCTCTAATTCTCAGTAATATTTTGCCATTGCCACATCATGTAGTCATTTATTCTTTACTATGAATAACCTTACAATTTCCTTGTGGCAGGCCTGTGGAGATGCATCCCTTGCAATTACACCCTTCTTGTAGAGAGATAGCTGTCCCTCTCGGGCAAAATATACAAAAGATTCTAATATAAATATAATGTGATACATATTTTAATTTGTCTTTGAACTCAATAGGGGCCTTTATAATATATCCTTTATATAAAAAGCAATAGTACTAGACAGTTTAATTAACTATTAAAGATGATAGTCTGGCATGCATACTTATTTCAGTTGAGGCAGCTGAATTCTTGTAAGCAGCAGAAGAATTGGGCAGGCATTGTTATCTACTATTTTACCTGCTCTACTTACCAAGAATATTGATTCTAATCTCTCAGGGCTTGTGGTTTCCCTCCCTTCAGTGAAATCATGTTTTTTGCCTCTGGCTTGCTTCAGATTAGGGGCCAGGGAGCATTGAGATCTTCAAACCATGCCAGGAAGAATGCTATATTACTGCCAGACCTTGGACTACATCTCTGCATGCAAATAACTGAGCTAATGCAGAAGGGAGTCATAAACTCCCCTGAAGGTGGTGGAACCGCTCAGAAGTGGTGATGCCACATCGCACCACGCAACTATCCTGGCACAGTAAAGGCCTGAATAGATCACGCCCAGAGGAAAGATGCTCCTCCCCCCATATGAGACTTTAGGAAGTGCTTAGGGCCCCTCTCCGTGGCTGGAGGGGGTCCTTGCCTGCAAAATGTGAGTGCTGGCTGAGGGGCTACTACCAGGTGAAGGGGTCATGTGTGGAGGTGATCAGAGTGTGAAGAACAAGGAAAGGTGAAAGACTGACAGAATCTTTGCTAAGGTCCTATATAGACAAGACTGAAACGCTAGCTGCACAGGAGGTTGCAGCCAATGTTTCTGCTCGACTGAATTGCAAGCTGTAAGGCCAGGGCCTTTGACTCCTGGCACCCAAGGCATCTCCTTCCTTGCAGATTTGAAAATGCAGAGTATGTATACATTGTCCTGATAGCAAGCAAAGGGAAGAAAGTCATGTCTTGGGATATATCAGAGCCAGCTATGAGCTTGAACCATGGTTCTGCACCAAGAGGAAGTAGCAAGAGATAGCAGTGGGGAAACTCCTTGCAAGGGACAGAAATCCATGTTTAGTGTGCTGACTTCCTCAAAGGTGGTTTGTCGAGGATCGAAGAATCTCATGGCAGCACTGGGAGAACTAGAAGAAAGAGCTTTATGCCAAGCAGAACCCATGAAGGACAGAAACATAAAAATCAAAAGGACTGACATAAAAGTTTTACTAACCATGACTCTTCATAAATAATGTTAATGCATGTTTCACAGTTGTACCCCAGTTTGATTATAATTATCCCCAGTTTTACCCTCAGTTTTATTTAAAATTTTTGATTGGTTAATACTTGGTGCATTGCACCATTTTCCCTAAATGGCCTGTTGCCACCCCTGTTTCCCTTATTGAGAACTGTACCTTCCTATCCTTCCCCATATTTAGAGTTAGCCCAACCTACCTATCCCATATTTGTAATGTCCTGCCCAAGTTCCAGAACCTTTCCTAGCTCCCTCTATAAAAGAGGGAGCTCCCCTTTCCTCTGCGGGTTTGTGCCTTACCCTGGGGTCTTGCTACTTGGTCGTTTGGTGCAGGAGCCTACACTCTCAATAAGGATCCTCACTGTCTGCAACAAGAACCCCAATCGAGTCTGTGGTCTTTTCCCGAGACGTGACCTGCGTTAGTGGTTTGTTTCTTGCAAGGCACTCAGACGTGGGAAGTTGCAGAGGGACTGAGGTTTGTCCAGTAGTTGCTATTACGGTTGACATGGACATCAAGGATGCTGTTAGAAGGAGATCTTAGGTGTATCAGAAGTGTTCATGCTGCTGTGTAAGCAAGTGTCAGGGACATCAGGAACTATGCTAGTGCCTCCTGTCAGTTTGTGAAGAAACAAATCCTGAGTCACAACATTTTTACAGTTATTGTTGTCTCTGTGGGGATCCAGTAGTGCTGGGGATAGATAGGACACATGTGTTACAGTGGAGCAGGAGTGTTTTTGTCAGTAGAATGACCAACCTGCTGAGAAGAGCTTTAAGCAAAGAGTGATGTCAGAGGGTGAATACAACAAGCAGTTAAATGTGGTAACAATGAATGGAATGGCAAGCAGAGACACCTAAGGAAAGAAAGGATGATAAAACACCAGCCTCAGCTGTGTTTACAAAAGATAAATACGGCCTTAGAAACAAGCAGGAGGAGCAAAAGATGCATGAGCAATTACAAAACTACAATATTGTTGGAGTAACTGAGATGTCTAAGGACAGCTTGCACAAATGGAGTACTGCAGTGAATGGAAACAAGATCTTCAGAAAAAGCAAAGAAGACAAGCAAGGCTGCCCTCTATGGTCCAGAGCAACTTGGATGTATGAACTCTCCTGTGCGATGGACAATGGACTCATTAACAGCTTATCGCTCAGGAACCAAGGAGACGCCAGTGAGGGTGATAACGTGATAGAACTATGTTTCAGACCACCAGATCAGAGTGCATAAATGTGCAAAGATTTCTTTAAATTGCATAAGGAGATCCTGGGATCACAAATTTTTGCTCTTGGAGGGCTTGAATCTCTCTGACATCTGCTGGAAGGGTGATGTAGTGGAGACTTCTGGAGGGTGCTGGGGATAGTTTACTACTAGAGGTAGAGAAGAGGCCAAACAGAGGTGACATGCATCTGGGTCTGCTATTCACTGCATGGCAAAAGCTGTTTGGATGGGGCAACAAATCACAGTTTTTTCTGTAGTGACCGTGAAACTGAAGTGACTGAAAGTGAAGATACTGAAAGAGTACCATTCTGGGTATTAGACAAGCAGACTGTAGCTCATTCAAGGAATGGACAGAACATTTGGTCCAAGCTTTTTTACGCAAAAGGGAGCCTAGATGAGTCTAGAGTATGTAGTAGTTTAGTACATAACAACTTCGGAAAAGCTTTTGACACTCACTCCTATTATCTCTCAATAGGCAGGCATCCAACTGGCTAAGCACTAGCTCCGTGGCCGGGCTCAGAAGCCTGTGGTTAATGCATTAAAATCTACTTGGAGAACTGTGATAAGTGGTGGAGGTCTGTAAGAAATGGAGTGCTGCAGGGATCTAAATTGGGATGTGACCTGTTTAACTGCTTTATCAATGATCTGGAGGAGGTAATGAAGGATATTTTTCCAATTTTTTAGGTGATAGTACTTTAGCAGGGTGAGTCAACATGAAGGAAATAAGAGCTGCTACCAAGAGGGACCTACTCAGACTGCTGGAATGGGCATGAAAGCCTCATGAAATGCAACAATCACAAGTGCCCCTGTGTGATTAGGGGCACCTCTGCAGGAAAAGACCTGGGAGCCCTGGCAGACACAAGCTGACCATAAACAAGCGGTGTGCCCCAGCTGCAGAGATGGTCAACAGCACCCCAGGAAGCAGTCAGGGGGAAAAAGCCAGGACACTGAAAGGAGGGTATATTCCCCTCCGCTCAGCATTCATGAAATTCCCTCTGGATACTCCGCTCAGTTTTGGGGCCCTCTGGTATAGGAAGGGTCAACTGGAGCAAGGCCAGTGGAGAGCCAAACTAGTCAGAACTGGAGGACCGACCTGTGAGGTCAGAGAATGGGGCTTGTTCAGCTGGAGAGTGACTACCTTGGCAACCCAGTGCAGCTTGCCCCTACCCGAGAAGAGGCAAGCAAGAAGATGAAAGCAGGTTTTTTCAGCAGTGCATGGTGGGAAGATGAGCCAAAAAAATCGTAAGTTGAAACATGAGTTTTATTCGTCATATAAGGAAAACTTTCTCACCGTGAGGAGAGCCAACCAGCAGAAATGGCTTCCTGGAGGCCTTGCAGTCTCCATCCTTCAAGGTTTGCAAAAGCCAGCTAGAAAAAGCCCTGAGCAACCTGGTATGACCTCTTGTTTTGAGTAGGAAACTGGACTACAGATCTCCTGAGATCCATTTCAGCCGGAATTATTCTGTGATTCAAAATACCCAATAAACTGGACCTACTGGATGACATTTCCTGTCATCTGTGTT
Source organism: Oxyruncus cristatus (assembly GCA_013399855.1). Lineage (NCBI taxonomy): Eukaryota > Metazoa > Chordata > Aves > Passeriformes > Cotingidae > Oxyruncus > Oxyruncus cristatus. Next base: position 151,216 of record VXAY01006939.1, on the reverse strand, counting down.
CTGCTAGCAGAGCAGTCACCAGCAGAGCAGTGATCACCATTTACTGTTCCTAAGATTATTTTGCATTAGGGATGTGATGGATCCACTTTATTTGGAAGATCAAAAGAAAAACTGAAAAGCTATTCTTTGACAAATACACATATGAATAATTAACATTCTCAGGATGTTAAGTTGTGCTACAGCAGGGGATTTGGCAGGCAGCTAACGAGATAAAATGGCTAATGCTGCTGACTTGGTAGCCAGAACAACGTTCTGTGGTAAGCGCAACACTAGCAATATGTTCACCTGGCAAGTTATGAAACACTTCTAATTACTTCATTAACGTAAGAAGAATCGGTAATTGTTCTTTGTCACCTTTAAGTTTCAACTGAGATTTCATTGCAAGTTTTGCTGAATTTAAGGATTTAGTTAGTCTTGCCTTTTTTTAAAAAAAAAACCCTACTGTGTAATGAGCAAACACACTCCTCCACCCCTCCACTCCCCCCCTTCTAGATCTGCTTTCATTCTAACAAACATGATATTGTGGCTCATGGATAAACTACAGTGCTCACTGATTACAAAGTTAAACAAAACAAATGGAGACAATGTGTCTTTACACTGTGTCTTTCTAAGGTCTGTTTTTGAAAAATGTGTTGTGGATATTCACAACTAGAGTACTGTTTTTCTTTGAAAAGACATCTAGTGGAGTAAAGAAAATCAGTAATAAATTCTCTTCTAGAAAATCATCAGAAGTGGAGTCTTGACACTTCTCTAGACCATGGGTATGTTGCTTTTTATCATCCTCCAACAGAGTTTCAAAGACTTGTACTATAAACCATAATGTACTTCCTTCCTTTCTGAGCTGCCAGCATTTACATTAGCAAGCTTTTCTCTGAACTTATGAATTACTTTGAAAGTCAGAGTTCAGAATCACCAGTACTTGAAAAAAAAACACAGAATACCAGGAGGTTAACAAAGAACTGGTAGTGGCAGCACTGATTTTCATTTTGTAGACATGTTTACATTTTGATACTGATCTACGGACCTGAATGAGTGCACAAAATTGTTTATGAAATATTGATTGAAAATACTTAAGTTTGTATTAAATATGGAGCTTTGTTCAAATTAAAGAATGTATTGGTGTCTTAAGCTTAAAATAAGAATCTGACACTTGTGGATTGTCTACAAATTTTGACATAAACTTATGCAAGTTTTAAGGTTTTTACATTTCTATCTGCACTTTACAATGTATTCTTAAAATATAGAATGTTTTGCTCCACGAGGTTATTGAATGAAGATCCATGTATAAATACAATGTAGTAAATCAAGCCCAAGATAGTCAATTGACTGTTTAGGTGATGTATCTTTCTGGTTTGTATTTTTAATTTAGAGGATTTTTTTTTTATATACAGATTTTCTTTACTGACACGTTCTTTACTGACATCTACTAGCAAATGCAATTCTTCATTTCAGAAATATCTACCAGATTTTTTGGACTATAATGCTATTCATGCACAAAAACACTGAATTCTTTTCAGTTGTGGAATTAACAATGGCTTGTTTACCTACTTACTCACATCTTGTTCAGAATTAAGTACTCTTAAAGCCTATACTCCAACTGTCCTGGAATGAGTTCAGTTACTGCAATGATTTTAGCACTTCTTTTTGGAAATTTAAATTGTTCTATTTCAAAAGAATTTTCATTTCAAATTATTTAAAATATAGATACATGTATAAAACTATCTATGCACTACTGCAATTTAATTTTGGTTTTCTGTAACCTGGCTGTGCACAGACTGTGCACAAATAGTGTGCACATTTTCAAGGTTGCCAGATATGCGAATTGGCAAAATGTTCAGCACTAGCTTTAACATTTAATAGAAGCATTGCATGACTAATGAGAATAGGGGAACAGTGCTAAAAGTAGAGATTAGCACCAAGAGAGACAGAAGAGAACTGTTTCTTGGCAACAGGACCAGAATCAGTGGTATGTTAGTCGGAATTCCTGCAGATGAAATTTCCTAGGTACCCTTTCAGCTGTCTGTTGAAGGTAAAACAGGATTTGTTTATATCTTGTACCACAGTTATCGGCAAATTCAGCAAGTTTTACAACTTTAATTCTTTCTCATTTGAAATCAATCCAATAAAACCATGAACTTTCTATCATTCATCAAAGGAGTAAAGATAATAATATGGACACAACCCACTCAAATAATTGATTTTACTTAAATGTGGTTGTATGTTTTTAGAGAAAAAAGTGCTATTTGTTTTTTTCCAAATCTTTAAGGCATATGAACAGATTTGAAATTGTGGAGATTTATATTTAGTATAAAGGAGTCTTGGTTTTGTGTTCCTTGTTCTTTTCCCTAGAAAAACTGTTTTGAGTGGTGGAATAATAGGATTAAAATATTATACCTTTTGAATACCAGTCCAGCACTGGAAAGTTTTTTGAGCATATTGACCCTCCCAAAGACTACAGGGAAGACTATAAAACCTGTATTTAACACTGCAATTTCATGCCAGGAATAAACATCAGAACAAAAACAATCATGAGAGATTTGATGAATACGGATAGATTTTTTTCCAAAATCCTAGTATTCAGAAAAGAGTATATTGAGTTTTAATTTGATTTTAAAGAATCTGAGTGGGAAAGAACAGTAATTTTTGAGGAAAAAATGTTAACATATTTATGAAATCATCTATTTTTGTAGAATCTGAGACATCTGAGCATCCTTCCTTACCACAGATCTAAAACAATCAGTGGGAATAAGGAAAATAAAACTTTTCTCACATACCAAAACCAGAAAAGGCATGGGAGGAAACCCTTCCAAAATTACTGTTAATTAACCCCCAACCTCTTCTGGCTTCCTTTTTAAATATTACAACATAAAGAAGCTTCTTGATATATCACTGCCTTAGAAAACTATCTAGACATGAATAAAGAACAATTAAAACTAGTTATTGCTGCCATTAAAGCTCTGGAAACTGATTCAGTTCACACTACTTGCAAGAAAATGTGTACCAAATTAGTATGTGATAAGTTGCAATTTGAATCAATTTAATCCATCTCTCAAGATAACAATTCTGCTTAAAAATCAGTTTCACCTGCTAAGGTCATTAATGAGGTGAATCTCATCATTATTCATTAGATGTGTTTCACTGTATTCCATAAGAACTCTTATAACATTAAATGGGTGATTAGACTCTGCTGAAAGATATTACCTGTGAAAGAATCATTATGATTCATTTCCCTTTCTATTTCTTCATTATGCCTTCTGTCCACTAACATATCTGTGAGGCTACCCTCCTTCTTAATTTCTCCTTCATTGTGCAGTGCATACAGTATGCTGAAAGGAACACTATTCCTAAACAGTGAAAAGACAATAAAAGCTTTCTCTCTTCATTAACCAAGATGGAAAAAAAAAAATAAAAAGAGAAAAATCAACAACAACCACCCCCAAACAACTAAACACAACTCCTCTCTCAATACCCAAAGCAGCCTTTGTTCAACTGCCACAAGCCTAATTGTATACCCAGTGTCAGTGGACATATTTATCGTCAGTGATTCATTGATAACGTTAACTGTTTTGAAAATACTCTCAAAAAAACAGATATTTAGCCATAATAAGATTTTCTGAGTTATCGCTTTCAGTCTACAACACTTTACTTAACACTCATGACAGACCAGTCTTAAAGCCACACAGAGGTAAAAATTCAGTCTTGTAAAAACATCACCTACTCTTAAACAAAAAGTAGGTAGTGCAGCTGAAGGACTATCCCATGTGTTAAGTAAATACTTCCAAGTATTTCTGTAGAAAATCAAAGCTGCAATGAATTTCATTTTTTAAGAACTCTGGCTTTCAGTTTTGCATTTGGACTATCTCCAAAAGAAACAAGGTCCAGGTACTGACCACAACATACAAATATCTGATCTTTGTATACACCAACAACATCTACTGCTGCACTTTCATTGTGATACTTTAAAGACTATAGCTGTAAAAAAATACATTCTTAATTTGTGGAACAAAAATATTCGCAACACATCAAATAATCATGGTTGATGGATGAAATAATGGCAAAGAGAAGGAAAGATGTGTGGTTCATTCACCTTCTTTGAACTTGAAAGCAGAAAATTTCTCAGATTGTATTTGCACCAATGTTAGTTGTGAAATTATTCTGGAAACTAATTATGGTACTGGATTCCTAGCATGTTTTTCTATCACAGGTATTATCTTACATAGAGTTTAGAATGAACATGTTGAAAAAAGAAGGTAACAATTTGCATTTTGACACTGAAATTATTGATGTGTTAGTAATATTTAAGTTTCAAATTTCAGGGCTTTGTGTGTATACAAATACATCTTAGAGTGTTAAAACTTCATTTTGAGTTTTACAGTCTGATTTGTTCTTGTTTTGATCTTATCTAGATTTGAATATATCCTCAAGATTCAAACACACTAATGTAAAATTCTGTTGCTGATATACCATGGGAGTGATTGAAGGGCTTCATACATCTCTTTTTAAAGGCCCACATGAAATGAAACTTTTATTTCAGGTCAGTGAGAGTGGCATTCTCTATCATGGTATCATTAGTGCTATAGTAACTGTCACAGTAATAACTCAATATGTAATAAAAACTAAACCAGTTGTTCCACTTTTGAAATGAGTAAAAGCAATTTAAGGGTTTTTTATTGCACATACTAAAATTCTTCAGTGAGTAAATATAACGTGTTTTCTGGAACTACCAATGTATTTAGGAAGCAGTGTTGTAAAAAATTATAAATGAAACATAAGTTCATTTTTGGGTGTTTCACTTGTTTGCTGAACTAACCAAAAACATCATCTGAATGCCGCACCAGTTGAGAATATTCTTGACCAAAAGCCGTGGTGAATTGTTTCTTCTTATTGGAATTTTATCTGCTTGTGTATTTGTGTACTTTTGATCATGCAGCAAGTCCATTTGGAAACTGATTATGGTTATTTGACTAGTACACAGGGATTTTAAAAGCCTGTTACTATTTTGACTTGCACTTTTTCTAACACGGTAATGATTTCTTTAGCTCCACTCTTCAGATCTCAGAAAATCTCTAGTGAGAGTTCTGTTGTGGGTTGGGGTGAGGGTTGTTGGGTGAAAGCAGACACAAAGTAACAAAACTTGCTTCAGAACATGATGGTTCTAACTGCTAATGACTGATTTCCCAGACTTTGAGATTACACTGTAGCCTACGTTTCATAAAAGGATTTGTTTGGTTGATGGGG
>VXAY01006939.1:63583-130757 GCA_013399855.1 Oxyruncus cristatus | reverse complement strand
GGTTGCTTGGAGTTTTTGTGGGGTTTTGGTTTTTTTTTTTTTTTTACAATCCTCTGGACTCACTTTAACAGTTTTTTCCTCTAGAGAGGACACTAGAGCTGGATGCAGTACTCCAGGTGTGATCTCACCAGAGCAGAGTAGAGGGAGAGAATCACCTCCCTCAACCTGCTGGCCATGCTGCTTTTGATGTGGACCAGGATACAGTTGGTTTTTTGGGGATGAAAGTGCACAGTGCCAGCTTACATCCAATATTTTCTCCACCAGTAGTCTCAGGTCCTTCTCTACAGGACTACTCTCAATCCATTCATACCTCGGTCTCTGGTGATACTGAGGATTGCCCCAATACAAGTGCAGGAATTTGCACTTTGTCTTGCTAAATTTTGTAAGGTTAGGGGGGCTCATATCAAGGGCCTTACAGACATCTAGGTACATGGATATCTGTAGTTCTTCCCTAGTCCACTGGTGCAGTTACTCCATAAAAGAAGACCACTGGATTAGTCAGGCATGATTTGCCCTTAGTGAAGCCATGTTTTCCTGTCTCTAGTCACATCTCTATCTTCCATATGTTTTGACATGTCCTCCAGTAGGATTTGCTCCATGGTGTTACTGGGCACAGATGTGAGGTAGTTTCCAGGGTCCTTCTTTCTACTTTTTTTTTGAAGGGGTGTAATGTTTTCCATTCACTGAGGACTTCACCTGGTTGCTATGGCTTTTCGCATATGATGAAGAGTGGCTTGGCAACTACACCAGCCATTAACCTCAGGACCCTGGGTTGTATCTTATTGGTCCCATGGAGTTGTATATTGTGAGGTTCTGCAGGTGGTCTCAAACCTGATCTTATCCTTTGATCTAAGGGACTTCATTCCTCTAGTCCCTCTCTTGAGTTTCAGTGGCTTGAGAGAAATGAGAAGAGAAATTACCATTGAAAACTGAAGTAAAAAATAATTGATGAGTACTTCTGCTTCTCCATGTTGGTCATTACCAGTTCTCACATCTTATTTACCAAGGGAAGTGCATTTTCTTTAATCTTCTTTTTTTGGTCAATGTGTCTGTAAATATCTTTCTTATTATTCTTTTCATCTGTCAACAAATTCAGCTCCAGCTGTACCTTAACTTTCCCAATCCCATCCTTACACATCTGGGAATTGTTCCTATATTCTTCCCAGGATATGCATCCCTGCTTGCACAGCCTGCGTGTTTCCTTCTTCTACTTTAGTTTGACCAAGATGTCCTTACTGAGCCAGTCTCCTATATTCCTTGGGAATATATATTCTTACATATGGGAATCGAGCTCTTGCAGTCTAAGAAAGATGTCCTTAAAAAGCTACCAGTTCTATTCAGCTCCTTTGTCTTTGAGGGCAGTTTCCAAGGGGGCTTGACACATGAAAGCCCTAAACAACTGAAATATTTTCTTATGGGCTATTGTTGATATAAAATATTTGTAGATAGCCGTATCTTTTAGATATGAAAAGGTTCTGGCTTTAGAAGGGAAAAAAAACCCCACATTTAAACGCTGGCATTGATCAAGTTAGACTGCCATCCACCCTCTCCTTTTCTTAGCCAGAAATTCTAGACTAGGATGGAAAACAACTAGTTCCTAAAAAAAGTTTACTAGATTAGGAAATCAAACTTTTTTTTTTTTTTTTTAAATATGTTGGACAGCTATCTAGTTTTCATGCTTTTTACTATAACCTTCAATCTCAGAGGCTTTGAGGCTTTCTCTTCTTCACAGGTTTCTTTAGGTATTATGCCAGAAGTAGTTCCATTTTAGAATTGTTTTGGCCATTTTGTACCAAATTAAGAATAGGATCCTAAATCCATTTTACTACTAGGGATTTTCAAATTTTTTTTTTTTTTTTTTAACCCTTGCATGATATCAATCAAGGAATGTATTAAAAAGCCAATTTATGACAAGGGTTTTGATTTTGCTCAGAAAAATGGGTAAATCACAACACTCACAATACATGCCAAACTCGCTTTCACAGTCTTCCACCATTTTACCAGTTAAATTTTATAGATAAATATGAGTATTTGCATAACCATTAGATCCAGAAGACCAGAAGACAGTAGCAGAGACTGAAAAAAGATATTGCTAACACAGTGTTATGACTCTTAAACTAGGAACGGACTGCTAAGTTTTAAACGCAATGGAGATTTTACCAGAGAACAAAACATGTCAGTAAGTGGCTGGAGTGAGAATAAAAGTTTCAGTATACTCTGGTTTAATTACAGTGTAACGATGTCTTAGTGCACTGTCTTAACCTGATATTTTAGAATGTGGCATTTAAAGTATGGGCTTCTTAACCAAAGCAAAGTATTATTCATAATATAACTGTCATCCTTCTTAAGCTCTTGTCTCTCTGTGAGATAAGGCATAAAATGTGGGGTTTATTTTTATACAGCTTTTTGAAAAAATGACAAAGAATATTCAATAGGCTTCTTGAAGGTGAACTGAAAGAGAAAAATGGACATTTTCTTAAGTCCAAATTCTTTCACTTACTATAATTAATTAATTAGAATAGGGAGGGAAATTTAATACAGATCGAGCTAAGATTTTAATAGTTTTTTATATATGAATGAATATGTTCCAATCCAAAGCATGATTTTCTAAAGATAGTCATATTACTTCATCAATATTATAGCTGAGATGCAGTGTGCCTGTAAAGCATTTGGCTTTACTACAGCTGAAGGCTGAGTCACCTTAAAGAAATTTTTTGAAATCTTACTTCTCTATTAATTTTTTCTTTAGAATCTGACCTTGGAGTTTTGCAAATGAAAGCCCTGAGTTGAAGTCAGTGATTCTTATTGTGGCCTTCTCGGGGCACTATTTTACTTTTGCAGTGATTTAAAGAAACCTTAAACATTCCGTTGACTATAGACTTACTGTACACATAATTTGATGAAGAATAGAGGATTGGTTCTGGTACTACTTTTTGATAAAGCTAACAAGGTAGCAGCTGAAAATTATCTTGAAGGACTTTAAAAGTGGAGTTAGATGAAACAAAGCTGTGTATTCCTGTTCATTCTACTGGTATAAATTGATTATGTCAGTGTCAGTGAGGGGAAAAAAATAACTTTGTTGTGTGAGCAGCTAAATTAATCATTGATATTAGGAAGGCTTTTCCCATTGTTCATTCACAGCTTGTCTACAGAAGACATGTTCAATTTCTAAACACAAGAACAGCTATTCAAAATGTAACTCTATGTATGCAGAAGAGTAAAAAGAGGAAGCCTTAGTCAGCACATTCCCTTTTAGAAAGTTCTGGTGAATTGGAACTTACATTGACAACTATTTTTCTCGTGACAGTCTTTAAAACTTGAAATTAAGAGCATGGAGCCTATCCCCAAACTATGTCATTAGCACACTTCAAAATCAAGGCTTTTGTTCCCCTCCCTTTGACACTCTCCTCGCTTTCTTATTCTCCTGCCTGAATTCAAAATCCATTGAGTATTAGTATTTTCCTCTTTCTTTGGAAAGGAAAGGCATAATACTAATTTAACCTTCAGTCTCCTGCATTGCAGTTCACAGTAATGAAACTTATTTAGATATACTATGTCCTTTTCAAAATGAGAGTATTTCAGATTGACTTGAGACTTGATAGATGCTATGGAGATAAAAATTGCATTGTTATGACCCTTCAAGAATTGCAGTGTATAGAAAAGCTTGTGTCCCAGAAGATTCCAAGCTCTGATTTTATCATTACTCTGGTGTCATTTACAAATATGTTTATTTTAAAATGTTTGTTGAGGAGCTGTGATGACCTATGGAACCAATAATGTGAGTGGGGGAAAATGACATTCAGGAAGCTGGATATTTCTAGTTATATCTATTAAACAGATATGTTGAATTTTTAACTTCTCCAGGAATTGCTGGGGGGTGTCCCTAGTTGGACAGGGCAGGACCTGTAGCCAGGGCCTGTCCCATCACCCCAGAGAGGACCAGGACAGCCTAGGGGCACTGAAACAGCCCCAGCCCTGGGCTTTGGGTACCTCCTGGGGAAAAGACTGTGGACAGATCAGTGGGTAGCAGGTGCAGGCTCAGGCAGTCTGCAACATGGAGATGACCACTTCTCAGGCCAGGCCTGTGGCAGAGCCTTGGCTGGGAGCAGCTGCCAGGACTGGAGGATGGCCCTGGTGGCCACATCCCTAAGGAGCTTCTGTAGCTTCTCCCAGCTGTCACCAGGGAAGTGGCCTGATGAAAGCTGTGCATATGGTTGTGTATATGCACCTATATCTGTGTATAATTCAAATAAGTAGCACTCATATGTGTGTGTATGTGTGCATCTGCATACAGTTACACAAATTTCATGGAACAGAGAAGGCTACCATCACAGTGATGACTGCCTGATGATTTTGTGTATGGCTCATGCAGCTTATTGCTGCATAAGAGTTATCTACTTGTTCAGGCAAAGGTTTACATTTTTATTGAGGTATGAGGCATAGAGGACACCTTCTCAAAACTGTAATAAATATTGTTAGGTGGGAAATTGATTTTCTGATAAATTATGATTTAATCATAACTCTAAATTGCGATTTTCTGTAAATGTGTTCAGTGTCCTAAATTTGGTCTGTAGGATTCAATAATAATTGTCTTCATTTTGTCTCTTTCTTTGTAATGAAAATACAATACAATTTTGCATGTGGTTTGCAGACCACACTCAAAAACATTTGAAATATACTGCTGTGTTTTCTAAAAATATCTGTCATGCTTACTCTGAGGTGACTTTTCCAACATCCTGACATAGTGCATTGGTTTTAATATGATCAGTAACACAGGGTGCTATTCACTCCTAGACTGTTAAGGATTTCTAAACTGCCTATTGTTTCTCATATTTTGTTTCTTGAGTTATTCTTCAGTTCCTCCACATTTCTGTGCATAAAGACTTGGAGATATATCTCATTAATTATACAGGAATTGCATAATCTTGCTGTATTTGCCTCAGAATTTGGATGCCAGAATTGTTCCTGTAGGAAGTAAAATCTTTTTGGCCTTTTTCCCAGACTATGACATTTGATGCTTAGTTAATCTACACAGGAATTTTAAAAAATTTTACACTGAATACCTGTATACTTCAGTTATGACTGCAGGCAGTAGCTGAAGTAAATGCTTAAAATCTGTTCTAGTCTGCTGAAAGACACTTTCTTAATAGTAGAGACTTTCACATTTTTTTACCTCCTTCAATATAATGTTTAAGAATATTTTCCACTAACATGATATTTATGTAGAATATATTCACTGTTTTTAACTGCACAAATTTTGCATTATTTCATATCATGATGTTCTGGTCTGCAAAATTAATACAAAGTTCAGTCAAGTGAAGTGAAATTCTAACTTTTCTTCAGTTTTCTTGTACCCTTGTATTACTAACTTTAGAATTGTTATACAGAATAACTATACTGCTGTAGTTACATAGGAAAGACATTAACTTAAACATTTCTTGTGAGTTTGAAAACTGCTATCTATAAGAACCTATAATTTAAAACATTTCTGTACCTTAGCATGGGTTTTTATATAAAATAAGTCAAAAAATATTAACAAGTGCAGACCCTCCTCTTTGATTCAAATGTAATTGCCCTAAATTCATTTGCAAGGATATTTTCATCTTGCAAGAATCTCAGCAAGTTGCCACAACTCTTTATTTGTTTTTATAATTACCAACTGAAAAGTTGCACTTTTAGAACACTCTTAATGCGTAACACTGGTTATTTGTGCTAGAGTGTTATAGGAAAATTTCATTTCAGACCAAGTCTTGCTGTTAGGTGCTATATCAAAGTATTAGAAGTTGTGCTTGCTTGGAACGGTTGACAAAAAGAAAAAAATGCATCACAGAAGGCACTCATCGCGATCGTTTCCTTGTTTTACTAATTGTAACATTTTAATTCTCTTTCTGATTTGAAGAAAATGAAAATTGTTTACTTGTAAGACTGTAATACTGCACCATGGCTACATGTTTATATTTTTTTTGGTGACTGGAACAAAATACAAGTAGTGCACTGTTTTTAATTTTTCAACCACCTGTATTCCAGCACTATACATGTACTTCAGAATCTTGTGTCCTCAAAGCACATTAGATAAAGGCCAGTAATCACTGTCAAGAGCTAAATATTTATAAAGAGCATAAAGCTTTTTGCAATCCCAATGAATCTAGAATAAATTTCCTATAATGCAAAAGTGCTCCCTCCAGATGCTTTCAGATTACAATAAACTAAATGCATTAGCTTAAAAAAATGCAGGCTTCATGTGCTCTCTTGCTTTTGTAAATAATTGGGTTGTTCATATAAAGCTTGTGGAATGTTGTGTTATATAACATAAAATTTCATTTCTAGTAGCAAACTTACATCAGTTATGACCTAAATGTAAAATTGTCTTTCAAAACTATTCTTTTGTTTTATTTTCCTTTCTAAATGACACTGAGGTCCTTGAAAGAAAGGAGGAACTTTAGTTTTATAAGTTTCCTTTACTCATGATGCTTGCAGAGATCATAATCAAGACAAGATAATCCTCCATTTGGCATCCTAATAGTTTCCATTATAACTGACTGACAGAGCTTTACAGTGCTATGAAATGCTATTAAAAATAGGATCAAATTGTTTTTTCATTCTGAAAAAAAAAACAAAACAAAACAAAACAAAACCCTGCAAAAGACAGAACAATCCTCCTGAAAATTTCATGGTATTGTGCACTTGAGGAAGATAATCTTCTAATATTTTCTCTGGAGAGAAGCTTGTAAAAAATAAATCAGCATGCAACCCTTGGAAATGTTGGCAGTATAAGAAGAGACTTATTTTCCCCCACCTGTCCCAAGTGCTTTTAGACTATACCTATAAATATAATGAAAAAATGGTAATGAAAAGAGGGCTTTAATTTTGGTCATCTTCATGTGTCCACTAGCTACATGAAGAGTTCATGCTGTTATCCCCTATTGGATGAAGCACATAGGTCAGAATGGAAATGGAAACACAGGTCAGAGATTAATTCTTGGATTCATTTAATTAATTGGTTAATTTAATGATCTTCAGGCTGCAGTGAAAAGTGTTTTGCCTCTGTCTGTGTCTTCCTCAACCTCTGTTGAGTTCCTTAAGCGTGTTGTGTTAGGAAATAACACTCATTTGGAATTGTGAAGGTTTCCCTCTTCAAGGGGACAAATGTGCTTTTTCTCTCTCTCAGTAAATTTATGAGTAATTTAGTTATCTTCAGTTGAGCAAAATTTTCCTGCTTGCTGTTCAGTGGGACTTTTAGCCTGAGGTCATAAGGAATTATGTTTCAAAGATTTTGGTTTCGGTTAACTTAAATCCTCAATTCAGCAAGATATAATTTTTAAGTACAAATTAATTTGAAAGCGAGTTATTTCCGTGCCAACAATTTTTATTACCATAATTTTCATCTTTACTCTTTTTGTTCTCTTTAATAGTTGCTTCTTATGTATGACCCTTGAAGCTAGTACTACAAAAGAAAACAGCAATGTAAGCAAATGCTTAAAGAAAACATGTACATTATTCAGCTGAAAATCTTCAGCTGAAAATGAAATATGACTTTTAGACTGGAGATTTACATAAAGAAGAAAACACTTTTTTACTTCCCTATTAGTGAGTAAATTAATTGTGGAATAGGATTCTGTTGACTGTAAAAATTGTTGTAATTATTGGGTAGCTTGAATGAGTTGAATATATAAGAATTTAAACTCAGAAAAAAATTGCTGTTAATTCTTCCGCATTCCCTTCATGAATTGAAGTGACTAGCTAAGCGTGGGCTTAACTAAGAGTGTGAACAGCAATAGATGGTCTAGCAATGTATTTGAGTTTGAAAACATGAAATGCAATGAAGTCTGATCAGTTCAGAGAGATTCCAAGAAAACAAGTTTTCCTTATTTAGCTGAGGAAAGTGTAGTTGGTCTCTTTCATCAACCAGTTTCAAATCAGTCAGATTAATGGATTAAATAGTTTTCCTTTTTGCCAGTGACATATATGTATAAAGCCTCCATCTCTGTCCTTCTGAACCTTAGAACATCCTGGAATATATTGGTTTGGAGCCTTTTACTGTCCATTATTGTTGACCATGCTCCTTAAATATGCATAGCCACAGATTCATTGTACATAAGACTTGAAATAACCAAATTCTGCTCTGAAACATATGCACTTCTACTTATTGTGTTATTAGCAGAAAAGTATGCCAGAACTTTAGGAGTGCTTAGTCCCAAAGAATGGTGACATGACTGTTCATAGGTAAAAACAATGTGGCAAGTTTCTGTTGCACTTCACAAGCCACTTTTTCAAATGCACATGTAGGATGAAACTCCTTGCCTCCAATACTTAATGTTATTGTATGTCTAGTATTCCATAAACTTGCATTTGAAATTTATGGTAAGATGCACACCTTTAGTAAAACATATGACTGTTCTGAATTCAAAATTGAGTATCGGCTTCTGTGGTCCTTCATTATCTGTTTTTTTTTTTTTTTTTTTTTTTTTTTTTTTTTTAAAAGAGTTAAGAAAACCCNTTTTTTTTTTCTTTTTCTTTTATGTTACAAGAGCTAAGAAGACCCTGTACATACTTTGAAATGCATTATCAAGTCAAAAATTAACTCTTCAGTGTTGAAAAGAAAGAAAACCAAGCTACCTTTCAGGAAACTCCTGTCATCAAAGGTATTTTTTTTTACGCAGATATAGTAGGTCTGATATTAGGAGAAACAGCTATCTTGTGCAGGAGGCTAATAAATCCTTGTTATTCAGTTGCTTCCAATGTTTTAATCACTTTCATTTGCTCTTGCCTTGGTGTTCTGTGGGTTAGAAGGTCAAATATACTACACTACCTTTTCTTCTTTGAACAGTAATTGATTTTTACAGCACGTTTTGATCACTGATTTTGGCATTAAATGCTGTATGCTAGTAAAATGCAAAAAAAAAAAAATATTGTCAAGGGACAGATCTTCATGTTCTGTTTTGCTGAAGACATAGAAACCCACTTTCTCATTAGAAAAATTATGCTGTTGGCATTCTTTGAGGTGACGCAGTCATTAAAATTATACCAACAGTGAAGGAGAGCTTCACTTGACTGTATTACAGAAAATTATGATACCAAGAAAAACATACAGATGTTCCAGATGATATTCAAAATAGCCTTCTCCATGATTCACTTATGAATTTTTCTCTGAGAAATATTCCTGTTTGTAGACTAAGCAATTTTGACATTTGATCAAAAGATTCAAAACCTTTTTATTGAGACATGTTGTTTATCCTAGCTATAACAATAAGCCAACTGAGGCAAGGTGTCATCAATTCCAATATGTTAAATGCAAATACGTTGCATTCTCTGTACCCTAGAGTGCAAACAGTAGACCACTTTTTTAATCTATGCCAGTTCACCCCTTTTATTGGAGTACCTTTAAAGGAGAGCTGAGATGCTTTTCGCTTTCCTAAAAAAATAATAGAGTTTTGCTGATTCCAAACCAAGATATAAGAGTCTTTTCATATGCCTATTGGATATTAAAAAAGAAAATATTTTAAAAGCTAAGTTGGTAAATGGATGTATTTCATTGCAGAAATCTAAGGCTATTAAAATATTTGGGGGAAATATTTTCAAAGTTTTATATAGTATGTCAAGTGAATCTCATTTCTGGATTTAGTTCCCAAGTATTTTGCTTTCTTTTCTAATGATCTCTTGTACAGTAAGTCAAATTATTGAAAGGGTTATAGTTTGAGTCATATCACTAGTGTGATGTCCTGAAGCAATGCCTTATGAACAGCTGAAAGAGGCATGTGTGCAATGCCAGGGCTTTTCTCCCATTTTGGGATTCTGTGTTTTCTCATCCATCAGACATGAAAGTAAAAAAAAAAAGACTCATAAGATTATGGAAATCAAAGGTGTGGTCCTAAACACGTGGTCTTAAGCATGATTTCCTAAGATAATAAGGTCCTAAGACAGATTTCACTTTCTAAATCGAGTTAGGAGTTTTGTCAGAACTAAGATATTTAAGTTATCTGGAAAAATGGTTGCTTTTAATTCTTCAGTTCACCTTTTTTTCTCCTCACTACTCACTTTCTGAAGTATTTTGGTGCTAATATGAAGAATTTTATGTCAGACTTAGAAAAATATTGACAAGAAAAAATTACCATGAGGAGGGAAAGATGTATTGAAATTCCAATATCACATCTACCTGTTTTAACAAAACTTCTTTTTTTCTTAAAGTTGTTTTTTGAAAATCAAGTTAATAATTATGACATACAGGTCTTAGTAGTTTATATAACAACACAGAATTTGGTAGGAGTCAGTGTGTCCAAAGTACACCCTGTCAAATGAGCCATTTCTTCTGAAAAGGAAAATTTTGCACACTTGATAACCTCTATCTTCTATCAATATTCCTCTCACTGTATCTCATCCCTATTTTTAACTCAAAGTTGTTGACAGTACATTTTCTTCATAAAGTTCCTTACTCTCAGTTATTCATATAATTAAATCTCTGGATGTGCTGTGGAGGAACGGGTCTTCACTTTAGCAAGCTAGGATATTTATGGTTCAACATTTTAGGGGCTTACAGAGTCAAAGTAATAATTTTGTATTTTTCACACTTTCATTTAATAGGATTAAAATAAACCCTGAATAAATATCAAAAAGTGGAATGAAACCACAGATCAGATGTCAAAGGGTAAATCATTGGTTTAACGATAGATTGAGCTCAACTGATTTATCTCATCTCTCTTAGCTTATGACAGGAAACCTTTATATTCCTAAATTTACCATCCATGGCTTGTAGTTTTTCTATATTTTAAATTATCTGTTTCTGATCCTTCTCCAGTTCAGTTCTCTGGTAATATATAACTGAAGCTTGGATAACAGCCTTTGTGCATTAATTTTCTCATTTTCTAGTATGTGTGTTGTTAAATTTTTCTTGGTACAAGTTTTATGTGATATACTAACATTGTTTTTCTTTCAAAAGCTTAAAAAAAAAGGAATAGGATAAAAAGCATTAATACATTTTCTCAGTGTTAGCCTTAGGCAATAGTAAAAATATAAATGGATATGTACACTTTTTATGAGAGTGAACCACACATAATGTAATATTATACTACTACTATCTTTCCCATGGGTGTAAGTTAGAATGAGCAATGATAGGATTGTTCAGCTGGAGGTGATAGGGTGGTGAAGCCACATGTAGTGAAAATACAAATAAAATGGTCAGTTCCTAATACAATTAAGTTTACTCTTTTACATGGGGATTAGAGTAGAATTGGACATTGTCAGCATGTTAAAGGGGCCCCCAGAATTGAAGGCTGTTTCAGAATACACATTCATAATACTTTCAGGGTTTGTTTTCTAATCTCTGTCCTTGGTGCAAGGAAAATTTCTCTTCCTGCCAACTTTATATCTTCTTGCTGTCTAGCTTCACTGCTTACAGTTGGTACCAGAGACCTTTTTCGTTTAACTAACTGATAACTGCAGTTTTTAATTTTTTAAATTCATACGAAAGTCTTACATTAATAGAAATCAGTCTTACTGAGTTTTCTTTTAAAATTAAAACAAATATTTTCTTTGCAATACTTCATTGCTCTAATAAGGGGGCATGTTACTCTCATGGGCCTGGTGTTGTAGGATACCCACATGCCCTTGCACTCTGAAAAAAATCCCATGCTTTATTTCTGTTACCTATGTAATTACATGGTATATGAGAAATATGAGTAAATATGTTTTTTAATGTGTGTATTTGAACAAAGCCTAGGCATCAGATATCACGTCTCATGTCTATTTGTTCTGAGATATAATTTGCACACTAATGATATTTTCAGTATGAAAATTGCTGACTTTGTCAGCAATGAAAACTTTCAAGGTGGAAAAACAGAAAACCTTCATTTTTTACATCAAACAAAGTGCCTGTAAACAGATGATTTATGGCTTGTTATGTGACCTGTCTCACTGATAATGAAATATTCAAATACCATAACCTTTCCCATCTGTTCAGTGAGCAGCTGTAACTTGGTGTTTGGCATCTGATCTTTGCAACAATTAAACTCACTCTTTACATAAGTAACACAGATGATGTGTTAGAGGCTGATAAGATTTTCGTGTGATTCAGTTAACATACACAGATGCAATTGAAGCCTGTTCACAGCACAGGTTAAAGTTTACAATCCTTTCTGATCTTGAGGAGCTTTTAAGAAAGGAGTAAAATGAGGGGGCTTCGTTTCCAGAGATTCAAATGAATGTTTATCAGATGATGGAAACCTCCTCATTCTGCACTTAACAATAATGACTGCCTTTCAAAGTTGCCTGTAACAAGATTAGAAATTCACTTTTGCAAATTTGTAAAGATTTGGTTAAAATCTGTGAAATTCCAGTGTTTACTGTCTATTATTGGTCTATTCTGATATTTATATAAATTTTCTTCATTTTTTTTTCATAGGTGTATATTGCATATTAATTCTTGAAACTTTCCAAAGTGAAATAGAAGTAGAGCTTGCTGGTAGCACTGTGTATAGCAGAGAAATTAGTTTTGTAAGTGCTGTTGAAATTGTGACTTGTACTCAGAAATCTGAATTATTTCAATTATCTGCTTTCTGCAATGCCCAAACAGAATTTTCTTTGGTACACCATGCATAACTTCATTTGTATGCTAATCTTAGGCTATGGAATGTCTCAACAAGAAAACTAGTCTTCATCATTCCTTTAGTATATATATTACAATATAAATATATAGTGCAGTAAAACTTTTATGATTCAACTTGGAATCCTTCCTAGTTTAAAAGATGTTGACTAGAGACAAACAGGCTTGTTATAGACTAGTTATTATAGGTTGTTTCTGTGCTCGAGTGTAAGAACTAGAACTTGGTTTTATTGAGGGAGCAGAGGAAAGAGGATGCCTTGTTAATGGCACTTGACTGAACCTTCAATATTGAGGTTTTTGTTTCTGTCTCTGCTGTGGTTTTTCTCTTATAGCAGAAAGTTCTCTCTGGCATCCTAACCTCAAAGGCTGATGCCTTCTTTTTTGCATAACTTTAAGGAAGGAAACTTGATTTCTCCCATGAATGCGAGTACTCACTATTTAACACTAAATGTGCTTCTGCTATTTTCCTTTACTAAAAGGCTGAGATTTGTCTCAAGTTCTTTGATTTTTCACCTCTTCCATCCCTTTATCATCACGGAAATAAATCTTGACTTGAAGATATGAGTCGTAAATTGCTATGAGTTGAGATAGAACTGGAGAAATCCTGCTCTGAGATACACGATGTTTACTATAAATATTTTGCTTCTATCTACTTCTAACTGTACTTTTCTACCTATTTTTATTGAAATACCTGCTTAATATATGACGAATTGAGCCCTAATGGTAAAGTGCCCTAAGTTTCTCTCTAAGAATTTTTTAGTTCTTTCTAATATGATGCCTCAGAACATTTCATCACTAGAGAAGTATGTTTCATGATGACTTGAAATTGCATACAATTCTATTTTTTTTTAATACTCAAAATATTACTTTATCATTGTTTTGGAGGCTTTACTGATTCAAATCTTAGTTTGCTAAGTTGAAGCACTATGATTTTTCATTATATTTCTATTAACTTGTTCTGTCGTTTCAAAAACTGATCATTTAACTACATCTTTCATAGCTTTGGTTGTGCTGGAATATCTTAGAGAGCTTAATCTGTGAGATGAATTTGTGAGAGACAGTTGATTCTTCTGATGTTTATCTGGTCTTGAAAGTATTCTCTGAATTAGCTTTTTTTTTTTTTTTTTCTCTACTTGCTACTTAACCTGTTTCTCTTGGGCAGGCTATCTGGGTAGCGGAAAAAGTTCACTTGGAACTTACTGAGCCCATAAAAGCTTTTTTTTGTTGTGCCTTTTAACAGCGACTTCATCTGCTGTATGTTATGATATTATTTACAACAGTTTTTAATCTTCTCTCCAGTTCTTTATAGTTTTGAGTTTTGGGTTTTTTTGGTGTTGTTTGTTGGTTGGTTGGTTGGTTGGGTTTTTTGTGGTTTTCTTTTGGTTTTTTGGGGGGGTTTTTAGGTTTTTGTGCCTTTTTGTTCTTTAGTCATTGTTTTTTGTTTGTTTGTTTGTTTGTTTTTTTTTGCTTTATGTAATTTGAGAATGCTACTGTAATGTCTTTTGCCATCAACTTTCTTGATACTTGTCAAACTATATTTTTAACTGCTCTGTTCTTTACAGACTTTGATCTCTCCTATATTTGGTTCCTTTATATGCTCTGACATCCTAAAAAGCTGATCTAAATATTTTCTTGAGTGCTTAAAAGTTTTAAAGTCTTTTTTTAGAGAATTTCAAATTAATTTAGAAATCTTTGGGAGCAGTGTATGCAGATTTTTTTTTGGCTGTGGAAGCTACACCACATAGATTATGTCTTTGTCTAACGTCATACTGACAGCTCCAGCCTTTTTAATGACCTCTTCTATGCAGAAAGTGCTAGGAAACTTTTTCAACTGAATTGAAAGTTAGAATTATAATGATTTATTTATTTGATAGAAATTTATTTATAAATGTTGCTGTGAAATTAGTATCTTTCCATTTTTATGTTAGCTTTCTGTTTTACAGGTCCTCGTTTCCTATGAATCATAGCTGTGCTGAGAAAGCTCAGAGTTTACTCTTTGACTCCTTCGTGAAACTATTTATCACTCATTTTGACTAATTCTAGAAACTTAAAATTATCTCAATTTCTGAGATCAAACCAAGTATTTGTGTAGTGGCAAAATGCTCTTTTTGACCCGCAAGAAATTTCATAATTCTGAATCCTTTCTCTTATGGGGGAAAGAGATGTTAATAAAGTGAAACTTGCTCACTTTTTTATCTTTCTGAAATGTGTAACTGATATTGAAATTTAAAAACTAATGTTTTGATCCTGCAGTTATGTACAATGAATATCAAAAGATGATACTGGAAAAAGATACAAGTATAGACAGATGCAAAAGTGCTGGGTTTGGCTGGTATATAATTGATTTTCTTCACAGTAGCTAATATAGGCCTATATTATGGATTTGTGCTGAAAATAATGTTGATAGCACAGTGATTTTTTTTTTTACTGCTGAGAAGTCGGTACACAGAGTCAAGGCCTTTTCTACTTCTGCCCCCACCCTGCCATTGAGGAGGTTGGGAAGTTGGCAGGGGACACAGCCAGGACAGCTGACCACAACTGACCAAAGGAGTATTCTAGGTCGTATGGCATCATGCTTTGCATATAGAGCTGGTGGAAGAAGAAGGAAGGGGGTAGTGTTTGAACTTGTGGTGTTTGAACTTATGGTGTTTATCTTCGGAAGTCACCTTTACACACGATGGAGCTCCACTTTCCTGGAGATGGCTGAACACCTGCCGCCCACGGGAAGCAGTGGATGAATTCTTGTTTTGCTTTACTTTACTTATTAAACTGTCTTTCCCTCAACTCATGAGGTTTTTCGTTTTCACTCTCCCCTGTCCCACCAGGAGAGAGTCAGTGAGTGGCTGTGTGGCGCTTAGTTGCTGTTTGGGGTTAAACCATGGCAGTAATGTAAAGAAACCATTTAGTTATTTTTAAACCTAAAAATTATGTCTGGTAATGAAATTTATTGCTGTGATTTCTTTGAATCATTATAGAAACTAGATGAGTAAGTGATAATACAATCATGAAGAGTGAGATAACAGTCTGCCTACATAACAAATTTATCCAAAGATATGCCGATGCATCTGTTATGTTGAATGTCAGTTTTTGGAGGCTTTGAGTGATATTTGCAGATGAAATCTTGGCAATGGGTATCAAACATAACAAAAATAACTATGATCTGTGTATAGTGTCTGATAAGACCTGAAATCTGTTTCTCCATGCAATTGCCTTATAAATTATACTTAGACATATTTAAATGACTATACACACCTCTTTCCAGGGTGGTCATAAGTCACTTGGGGTACCAAAAATTCTGCATTGAAATGTTTGCAGAAATAAGATATTCAGATCTGAGGAAGTTTTCAAACTTGCTATTCATATTCTCTTTGATACAAATGTTTTTATCTCCAAAGAGAAGAGTTAAGTTTTAAAACTTACTCTCGACTTTTCCCCCTGAAGTCACAAAATCACTTTTGATTTTTGATCACAAGGATATTTTGGTCTCCGTCATTATTTGTATATTCATTCATATGAAGAACTGTTGGCATAAGAATAACAGAGATAATTTGAAACCCATTTTTTAAACAGATTCTTAGAATAAGTAAAACAAAGCCAGAAAGTTAAAGCCTGTCTCTGCAATGTAGTATTCAAGCTAATCACTGTAATAACCCAAAACCAATAGGTTTTTTAATACTTTGTGGGAACTAATACCTTTGATTCTTATGCAAACATCTGCTTCTCACATGAATATCCACAATCTTAGAAAGACCTATCAAATTAAAAATACCCAAAGGTATGTATGTGAAGCTTTTTAAGAATCTGAATATGCTAATTGAATGCTTTTGCACTTCTATTAAGCCAAACAATTCTCTGCTAATTACACATGATTCTATGCAGACTATATTTTTATAGTAAATAAAATTAACCTGTTTACATTAAAATAGGAACTTTCTAGCTAGCATTCCATATTATGTTATGAGCTATATGGGTATGAGCAATTATATATATTTAAAATAAGCTTATTCAAAAATCTCAAAATAAAAAGAAGTTCTACTGTTGATATTGGTGGAAGTAAAGAGAGGGCCTAAGGTAAGTGATCAGATATGACAGACTGGTAGGTGTTCAAATCATTGTTCTATACTCAAATTTTTCAAGTTCATGCCCTGGATTTTTAGATGCTATTCCAAAGCAGAGATGTTTCTCTGATGAAATGATGCCTACATGAACTTGATTCTTCTGCAATCCTTATTTCTCTTTCCAATTTTTGATAATTCTTGTTTACCAAGATAATTTCTCCAATAATTTTAACCACACACCAGCATTCATTCACATATAAGTTTTGTTCCTGAATTATAAATTTTGTTATCAATGTGCTTTTCACTATATAGATAGAGAAGTGTTAAAATAAGTAGTGTCATAACTAGATGAAGGCAGGTGGTTTTTTGGGAAATAAAAGTGAAAAATAAATAAACAAAAGAGTTCTTTTGTTAAGATTGTGTGTAGATTTGTCTCTCACCTTAGGCTGAATTATGATTCAGTTCAATGTATAATAGCTTTCAAAAAAAAGCTTCCTTTATTTTAAGTTTTGAGGAAGTTAACTTACATCAAGACATGTTATTTTACAAATAACCTCTTTTAGGAATGTACTTGTAATGTGTATCTTCTCTGTGTTCTTTCAGTTGGAAAATAGTCTTATTCCATGGATGCCAAATGTACATCTACTGCAATATTAGTCTGCAGAGACTTTAAGGCTAAGAGGTTTATTTAAAGCCCCCAAATTCTATGCTTACTTACCTATGTTTCCCAAATACTGCCAAGGCTTTGTTTGTCTTGGGTACATATTTCCTGCTTGATACTTCTTCATTAGGTGTTTTTTTTTTGTTTGTTTGTTTGGGTTTTTTTTGTTTTGTTTTGTTTTCTGCTACCGCTCTGTAGTTCTTGACTGAAATCTGAGCTTAAGAACAATTTTTCTTTTTGCTTTTGTTTTGTTTCATTTTGTCTTTTGGTAACAATTTACTTACTTAGCAGTCCAGATAGGAAAGTCTATTTTTTTTAATATTCTTTAGCTTCAACGGCTGAGTTCTTATCTGAATGATCTTTACATATGTGCTACACTCCCAGTCTCACTTTAAACAAAGTATTAGGTAAGACACACGAAGTCTGTTGACTGATGAAGCATCACAAGATTTTGCAAAGAGACTGCAGCATCTCTTATTTTCTGTTAAGACTTTCTTCCAACTTAGGTAAAATTTCAAGCTTATTGTTATGATCTTATGTATGCCATGTCAGGCAGCAGATAACTGTAAGGGTAGAAAACCACGTTGATCTATTAATGTGAGTAAAGATAGAATGATAAAGTATGTACGTACAAAAATTCAGCATAACTCTCTCTAATTCTGTAAAACTTAAAACTTCAGACAAAATAGGTCTGGAACATCATATTTGTTGCAAAATTTTCTTTTGCTTACAATACTGAATGGGGCAGTTACTGAATTGGAATTAAAAAAAGAATATGCTGCAGACTTTGGAATGATTTGAGTTTTAATGAAATGAAAGATATTTTGGACATAGTGTACAGAAGCTTTGGGAAAATGTTATGCTTATTCCAAAAACAAAACACAAAAGTTTGAATGGGAGCTATTGAAAACAATTCTATTTAGGAAAATATTTGATCCCTCAGTTCCCTACCTCAGTAAGAGGAATCATTAATTTGAGCCCCTGGATAACATGGTTATGAGCTGTAGGGTTATACAGATATATTCCTAATACAGTACTTTTTGTCTACTCTACATTGTGTCTCCCCAAGAGAATAAATGTCTTTTTAATATTTCCACTCTTGGCAAACTCTTCAGTACCATTTTCACAGAATCACACAAAATCACAACATAGTTGAAGTTGGAAGGGATCTCTAGAGATCATATAGTCCAAACTCGCTGCTAAAGCAGTTCCCCCTACACCACACAGAAAGATTCCACTATCTCATTGGGCAACCTGTTCCACCGTTCCATCACCTTAAAAATAAAGATGACTTTCCTCATGTGCAGATGAAACATTCCGTGTTTCACTTTGTTCCCATTTCCCTTATCCTGTTGCCAGGTGCCACTAAGCAAAGTCTGATCCCATCCTCTTGACGCACACCCTTAAGATATTTTTATGCATTTATGTTTTGCTTTTATTTAGTTAAGGTATGACCTCAGTTACAAAAATTCTTGTCCAGAGCAATTGTAAGAAAATGAACTGTCCATTGCATGAATCTCTGACTAGATTATTTTTGTGGTAAAGAGGATTACTTTAACAGAACATCAGATTTAATTAAAGAGCATCAAAAGAAATCTTCATCCTAGTCAGAATTTGACAGGTCCAAGACAGAAGTACAGACACACTGATGCCAAGATAGACAAAAATATGTTAGTATTTATAATGTATTCTCATTAAATCAGGAAACATCAGGGTTTAATAGACTTGGAGTGCAATTGAGTACAACCAGCAGTCTGGAAAACCTCTGTGTTGTGCACCTGTGCAAATATGATTATTTTGCCTTTGTACTTCATCCATTGCTTTCTCTCTTTATATATCTTCCACTGAAAATATGTGAAAACATTTCTTTGACAAACTGAAATCACAAAAATGTATTGAAAGTACGCAGAAAGAGAAAGGGAAGGGATAAGCCGTTCTTTCGTATTGTGGTAAACACACACAGGCATAGGAAAGGCCTGTGTCAGTCCCTTCTGTTTTCTTTATCATTAATTTCTATGTTTTTTCTTGCTACATTAGTTAATAAATTGTCTGAATAAGTAAGATTGTGGAGAGAACTGTGTGTTAGTGGGACAAAGTAACAAAAAAATTTAAACCACTTGCATTTTTTTTAATACATTCCTTGCCAAAAGAGATTTTTTAAAGGAAATGTTTTAATAATACTTCAAAAAACTTTCTTTTAAGATTTGGCTCAGCTATGTGTCATATTTCTTGTATTATTGCTAGACTGCAACAGTTGTGCCATAATTGATATATCTGCTAAGTTGAAAAGCCATTTCAGAAATTCATTTACATACTATTTGTCATTTGTCTTTTGATGATTTATCTGTTGCTTTTCATTCTAACTATAGCTGCTGAAAGATCACATCATATTTCAAACCAAATTGCAAATTGCAGAGAAATATATTTGTTCTAGAGTACATACAGTCAAAATAATTAAAACTCTTTACCACTGATTTGGTTTAGTGCAATTTTATTTTTTTCTCTTTATTATAAATTTTTCCCAGTTTTAATTTTCTGCTCTATCTTTCAAAACACAAAATTCCATCCTCTCCTCAAACCCCACTTTTTTTTTAATTGCAAAAGAAAAGTGACAGTATGATGCCAAGTTGTGGTGTTTTTTGAGAAATAATATTTTTATTCTCTGAGCAGTTTACAATCTTTCCAACTAAAATTCTTCTAGACAAATTCTTTAACCAGGTTCTACATCCTGCTTTGTTTGGCGAAACAGGACACACAGTGTTGATAGGACTGAAAAGAAACAATTTCCAGACTGTAGAACTCTGGGAAAGAAAAAAAATTATTTCATCAGGCAAGAAAGGAAAAGGTGCTTAAAAGCACTCAGCAGTTCTAGTGAGAACAGTGGAGCCCTGATGATCTGTAGTGTGTTAGAGCCATTTTGTACAGGTGTCTGATTCCATGGAATGAAATACTATGCCCCCGGTGTTCCAGATGCATGAAAAATACAGGACCAGGCCATGAAGTTTGAAGCTGGTAGATACACGATGCCTATCATCAAGAATTTGGAAAAGCCTATAATAGCACTCTCCCAGGGTATTTTGCCAAGAGATCTACAAGTATCACTCAGAAGTAGCAGAAGCACTGAATAATTTAGAATAATCAATCCTATTCTGCCAGTTCAAACTGGAGGAGCGGAGTCTTTAAGCAAAGTTTACCTGACACAGCTGGGAAATGCCAAAGAAAACTCTCTTGAGACCACTTAAGGGAAAATAAACAGGGAGGAAAAGTCACTGTGAAGTGCAGAGCCTGTATGTAAAATACAACCAGAGTTGTATAAAATCCTCTTTAATTAGACATGAAGGTTCTCAGAAAGTCTGTGTGTGAAAAAACATGTACATTTCAGAACATCAGAACACTTGAAAGACTTGTAACTTTTTTGTTTGTTTAATTGGAGACCTAACCAGGACCTTACAGCCTCAAATCACAGAGGAAACAAACATGTAATAATTGATTTTCTGAACACCACACATTTTTTTGCTTCCTTGATATATACTTATTTATAGGAAACTCTATAAAGAAAGATTTGAAATAAGAGCTCCTTTAAAATTCAGTAAGAACTAGAGACTAAGGACTGAGGTCTCTGTTAGTTGCATCACCTGCTGTGACACCGAGAACTCTTTATTCTGTAATACTGCTCAAGCTGGCGGGGGAGATACTGCTCGAAAGGACTTCACACAGCAAGAGGCACATTGAGGTTGGTGGCAAAATACCCAGGTGTGATATGCAGCAATACTAGTTCAGTCAGTGAGTTCATCTGAGACACTGATGTTGTTCCTGAGAAACAGTAGAGTTGGGAATACATGAAATGAGGTCTAACAGTAACAGTGGTGACTTGAGTAGGGTTTGCTTCTGTGAAATTTAAATACTTTTAACACAGGTGTCGGAACTAGTTTCTCATCTACAATCAATAGAGGGAAATTACACCCTCATGGGGGAAAAATAGTGCTCCATTCTAAAATAGATCAGATGAAAATTATAGTGGTTTATATTTCTAAGAATTATTTGATTGTCTCCTAATGCTTAAACACAAGTTTCTGTATGACAAAGAATGAATCTGTATTTGTAATCCATTAGAAAGTAAAATGGTACAATCCTTAGCAGGAAGTCTTATTACACAGTAGAGCTCAAATTTATTTTTAAAATTCCAGATTTATTTTTAATCCAAAATGCATTATTCCATCAAATTTGAACTTTTCATGGTTTCTTTATGAGAAAAAAAATCAAAATATTTCAAGATTTCTCAAGGCATAGGATTTATATCCTTCCTCCAAATTATATGTATTCTTCAATGTAGAAATATAAATTATTTTATTATTATCAAAACAATAATGAACTGAAATAGATTGCTCAGTGACATTGTCATGTCCTGCTAATGGAGACTTTTAAGAACAGGTGAGACACATATGCTGCAAATGTTGTTGGTACACCTGATGTTTGTTTACTGGCATGGTGATAGAAAAAAATCCTATTGCCTCTTTCTGCCTCATTTTCTATGATTCTGGTTTATCTATGCTATTAAAAATAAATATGCGTGATATTTCATTTTGATTCAGAGTAAAACAAATGTTCAAATCAAAGAACTCCTTATGGAGTTCAAATACTGCTGGCAACACACTGTTGGGTTGATCAGAGGTATCTGAGACATTAGTCTAGATAATTTCTTCAGACTTCTGGAACGTCCTGTCTGGATACTTCAGCACAGTAAGATACTTCTCTAGTTCTACTCTTCTTAAAGCCAGCTTAAGGATCACATCCTTGCAGTCTAATGGGTTCAGGAGTAGGATTTTGCCATCTATTTTTCTCTCATGATCAAGTCTAATGGCTGCTGGGAGTAGTTTTTGTAGACAAAAGGAAAAAAAAAAAAAGAGCCTTTTCTTAAGAAGCAGCAGAAATATATATATATATATAAAAGTCCATGTGATTTTAATAATTCAATAAGAGAATAATTCACCCATATCACTAGATGGTGGTCATTTCACCCTTTTATCTCTTTGGGGTTTTATTGTATAAATAGTATTTCTGCAGTTCTGTATATTCTGTGCAAAAGCAAGACTTAGACTTTTTTGTGTATATATTTACAACGAAGTTAAAGTTCAGTTTACAAAGAAGTTCTACCTCATATTTTGCTGCTTTTTTTTTTTTAATATGCCTCTGGAATCATATATTAGTGACAAATTGAAAATCCATGCATATTGCATACCCTATTCATCCACAAAATAGAAAATACACCCACAGCACACATAGATGTTGCCACCTTTGTGCTTACAATATGAGCTTCAAACTGAGGAGTTAATAG
Organism: Oxyruncus cristatus; assembly: GCA_013399855.1. Classification (NCBI taxonomy): domain Eukaryota; kingdom Metazoa; phylum Chordata; class Aves; order Passeriformes; family Cotingidae; genus Oxyruncus; species Oxyruncus cristatus. Next base: position 108,108 of record VXAY01006939.1, on the reverse strand, counting down.
TATATTTCAAGATGATTCTTATAGACATCAGAGCTGTGTGAATCATTATTTCATGCTTTATGTACTGCCAGATACCCCCAAATAAAAAAGTACATCAAAACACACATGAGATTCAAAATAATGTTCTTCTTGCCAAAGAGAACAAACTAGGCATACTAATACAGTGAATCTCTTAAAGCTGATTCATTCATGTCTCTGTAGAAATGTATTTTGTTGCTAATGCATAGGTATTAAGAGGCATCCTTTTACTGCCGCACAGGTGTTACTGATTATGATTTTTTACACTGGAGGAAGGTAGAAAATTCGCTAGCACATGGAACATTACTTCAAAATACATGAGCTAGAATACAAAACAGGTACCAAATAGTCTCTGACTCAACGTGTTATCTGTTGTTCCCTCTTGACCAGTTTGGCTGCTTTGTGTCTAGCTATAACTTCTTTTTTTTTGTTGTTTTGAAGTTTTGGTTGGACATTTGGGTTTTTTCCTGATTTTCTTCCTGCATTTTTTTTCTTATACCAAGTATGCATTTTTATAGCTTCAGATTAATCAAAATGATCTTAAAAAATTACAAAATTGATGGAAGTATGTAGCAGTAGTTAGGATAGGCAGAAAACTAATAGCTGAGAGGCAGAGATGACTTTGTACAAAGTTCAGAATATGTTTAAGCTGCTATACGTATCTAGCAAACAAAATTCCAGGATTGATGGTGTTGAGTACTGATGTTTTTGATTCTACTGATATTCCTTAGAATGAACTCAAATGTGGTAGGTCGAGTTCTATAAGGAGCTTTGTAAGTAACTCAGCTAATATTTAGTCCCTTTAGAACAAACATATCCTGTGATATGCAGTATACATGAATAAATAAGATGCTTGGGAAATGTCAGTTCTTTTGTACTTCATTAACTGTAGTCCTCTGGAGGGACTGTTGGGCTTTCTCAAGTGCTGATCAATTTGTAATGGCCTCTGGTATCTGGGTATCTGAGAAGATTTATTAGCATGCTATGAAAAATCTGATTCTACCAAAAAACCTGCCATGTCTGCAAGACAACTGAGATAGAGATCCAATGATAATATAATAACAAATAATCCTAAGAAACAATTATGAAATGACTACTATGAATTTAACTCAAGAAAACCAATCAACAAAAATCTTATTAAAGAATCCCCATTACTATCACCTATAAGAAGAAATTGTAGACCTTAATGGTGGCCTTCTGGTTTTCTGAGTGATACAAATTGCATTTGTTAGAAGTTTTTTCATTTGTTTGTTTTGTAAAAACCCAGCCCTTCTACTATGCTCTGCTCTGCTCACACAAGCTCTGCTCATGTGAAAATGCCCTGGTTGTGTGTTTCATTTCACCCTCTGTGTTGGATCAGCCAGGGGCACAATAAGTGGGCAGTAGTTTCATCCACCTAACTAGGGGTGGGGAGGGAAAGAAAAAAATTTCTAGATACATCTCTTCTCCTTGTACAAAGACTGTTTCTTCCTCAGAAAAGATTTTTTTTTATCTGCTTATCCACTGCACTATATCCATTTTATCTTGAAGATGTTAAGTCTGAATTGTTATCCCAGAAGAGTTGTAGCTATGCACCTGACAATAATAAAATGTAGTTTGAAATTCAGTTTTATTCTAATTGTACAGTGCCAGTATTGGAGGGACTTTGGTTGATAAGACTGATTTTTTACCTACAAAATTAAACATCAGAAACAAATCCAAGACTTCCTTATTTGTCTTGTATATATATGTAAAAAATAGTTTAAACTTATTTATAAGCTTTCACTTTTCTGAGGTAGTAGATTTCAAATTCTTTAACTTGTCATTGCCACTTATTCACCAGGATCTAAAAATATATGCATAGAAGAGCAGATGCTTTAAGCAGAGGAGTTGTACTGTTCTCTCTGTTTCTTTTTTATAGCAAGGAGCATCATGTCATAACGTGTCAAAGTAAACCAAGCCATGAAGAATTTATTTTAAAGAAATGACTGAATTGTGAATATCCTATAAAGTTGACAATATTAGTAATTTCTGGAGACACTTGCTGCTTGCAGGGCACCTTGCTCCACGGCTTCTGTAGACAAAGCAAAATACAAGGCTCCATGCCCTCATATAGAGGGGGGAGTTAGACTTGTTTCTGAAAAGCTGCTATTCCCATCTCTCCTACTGACAGAAATTCCTCAGTTCTGAAGACCTTCTTATCTTCTCCCCTTACCTTTCAAATATTGCTGAATGCTTTCGTAGCAATCTTTGATGGAAGTTGTTCAGTAAGGAAAAAGATGTAATAAAGTCTTCAGCTGAGACCACAAAATACTCTGGCATAAAATAGAAAATTAAAATACATATGTGCTTTTGTGTGATTTTATTTTTGAAATTTTAATTGTGTGCTGGCAACTCATTGTATGCTGGCAAATCATAGACATCATCAAAATATTTCTAAGATCAATATGTCATTAGATTCTACTCCTTTCCATAATTTATATTCCTGGTCATAGAACCGAAAATAAAAGTGTTGAGTGAGAAGCTGCACATTTATCTTTCAAAATATGGTAACCTACCTTTTCAGACTTTCAGGGAAATAGTGGATCAAGTAATATTTTCCATTTGCATATATTCAGGCTGAAATATTTTTTATGAACCTCCCTATTGTCCACCTTATTCATACGAGAACTTTGCACAGTAGTTGCAAGTTAATAGAGAAATTATGTAAGTTTATCATAGCATTTAAAAAACCATTTTGAAAATCCAAAGGTTTTCTGTTGCTGGACTTTATTCTGCATGTCTTTCTGACTATAGTTCTAGCTATCTTGCTGGAAGCCAGAGAACTCAGATCCACAGTTTTTTCACACAACACAAACTCACCTTGGAAGACTTTTTGGCTCTGGCAAATGAAACTGAAATGTGGAATTGATTCACTATATTGTTACATACAAACCATTACCACTATTTTTCTTTTGTTAGTAGCCAGTGAGAGTTATAATCATTACTGTTATATAGTAATGTCTTTCACTGGTTTTTGTACTACAGTGTGTAAGGCTAGCACTGAGTAAGAAGAAAGCGAGTTACTATGTTCTGTTAAGTTACTGTCATGTCATATGGAGTGAAAAAAAGTGAAATTTAATTCATGTGTTAATAACTTAATAAAGACTTTGACACTTGAAAATTGTTTCTCACATTGCTTTTGTTTAAAAATAAAGATATGGCTTATTATAGTTTACTTAAAATGTGTCTTAGAAGTCTGACTCAAAGTGCAGTCATTTTAATAGAAATGCTTTTAATAAGGCTAATGGATTCTGTAATTGTTTTCCTGTAGTGATTTTCTGTGTTAAAGTCAAAATATGTTTTTTATTCTTTTCCTACTCCTTGTCTTCCTCTCCCATCCTCCAACTACTAGCTTTTCAAACTTAGCTTGCTATTTCAGTGCTGAGACACATTTGTTTGTGAGAAATCCTTCTGGTGGTGAAATGACATCTTGCTCCCTCTGTCATAGTTGTTTGGATCTGTGGTCATAGGAATAAACTCACAGATTGTGTGGCTTTGTTTTGTTTTGGACTTCATTTTATTCATTTTTTTTTTTCCTTTCTGTAAACTAAGCAGCTACAACATAGTATCAGCTCTTGCTGTTTCAGCTGAACGCCAGCTGTCTTCTGTACAAACCAGATAGGTAGTGTAAATATACATGCCCAGAATACATCTATGAAAAACTTTAGGGCGGAGAAGCATAATATGGATTTTTGCTATATTCACAGAGGTGTTTAGAGCACTGGATGAGAGAAGGGCCCAGTGGAACTTCCTATCTTCCTTCCTTCCTTCTTTCCTTCCTTCCTTGCTTGCTTCCTTCCTTCCTTCCTCGCTTCCTTCCTCTAAATGATCTGTTTTCAGTCATGTGCTTTCCCCAAGAAAGTGCTTGGTGTGCCCTGTATTATCTTCTGGATATGCCTCTTTGCCCTGCCAGAATGCCTCACACCCTAGTCTATGCAAACTACTGTCAGCTAGGGGTTCAGGACTCACAGGTGTATTTGGGACATAGGAAGGGTTCCTTCAACTCCCACATACCCCCACTAGCTCTGCCTGTAATTGAGATGGAAACTGCCACCTTTAGAATTACATTGAAAATCACGGCCTAAGAAGCTATTTTTGTCCTTCAATAAGATATGCATTTAGTAACTTTTCCCCAACTGTTGGGGATCCAACAAATTGGATTACAATTTGTAATCCAAAGGCTAGGTGAGAGAATTTGCTCAGTGTTCTATGAACTGATTAAATTCTATACTGGCAGATTAGGTGGTGTATGAGTGAGTGGTTCACAGACCTCCTATATTAAAGGAAGGGATCTGTCTCCTAAACCACCAAGTCTGTTTTGATCCTTTAGATGTTTACTTCCCATTTTTTTAAGAGTGACTTTAAACTGTGAGAAGTGATGAACTATAATTTTTCCCCCCCCACTATATCATTACAGCATCACCATCAAAGTAATCATGACTTTTCTTCAGCAGGGAACCTCAGCAGTTTTGAGAGATTGATTTTATTTTTGAGGAGTTTGTAAGATTAATTTTCTTGGTAGAAAACCTGGCAAATGTAGTTTCGGGATCTAAGTCATCTTATTGCTAAGACTGCTGACATTCCCAGTCCAGTAAAACTTAAGTGACATGCCAAAATAAAAATAATTTCCGTTAGCGTGAGGATATGTTGCTTACATTAAAACTGATGGCCTAGTTCTTTTTGCAGCAAGGCCATGGCCTCTCTCTAGCTGTTAGCTGTGGTGGTGATGAGCACTGTGGGAAGAAGCCCTTACAAAGAGGATGCTCATAGCTTCCCTCTCCTATTTTGGCCTTAATCAGAATTCTTTTTTATTTTTCCATTTTAACCTGGAAAAGTAATTGTGCTTCATCAATTTTAGTCAAGTTTCAGTGTGTAATTTTCATCGTTGAAGTGTTGACTTCATTTTTCAAAAATCACCCTGGGCAGTTCCAAAGAGATAACACTGTGCTCAATTTCCTATTAATTGTTGATCGCAGAGCCTGCTGCTTCATTTTATTTTATTTTTTTCAAGTTAAGTATACCATTCTAATACAGTATCAGAATGAAACCATTAAGCAAATATCTGATTAGAGCTTCCTTTTTGTGAAGGGCTAAATGTGTGCTCTCAATTGATTCTGGTTCAGCATATCTGTAGAAATACACAGATACAAGTCCCCACTTTAGTTTATTGAATAGGAAATAATTTTACAGTAAAATTTCTAAAGAAAGAAAATCCAGGGAATTTAGTGATCCCTTTAAGCCTCGATGCATCTATATTCTCTTACTGAGAATAGGAAGGTGGTTAGTAGCTTACCACAGCTGCATCTTTTCTTAACAATACACTGGAAAGGATGATAAGAAGTCTGACTATTTTTTCCTCAGTATGATTTCTAGCTTTATTGTAGTCTGAATATTATGCTCACGAAGACTAAGATAATTAACTTGCATAAGAGATATGAGCAGCAGCACTGTATGGGTTTTGGAACATAAATGTGCTTCATCTTTGGTGCACAGGACTTCCTGGCAAGTAGAGGTATCAAATTAAGAATAACTGAAGAAACAGCCACTATTGTCAAATTAGTGTTCTACATGAAGAGACAAAATTACGATCATGTCTATAGCTTAGATGGGCCACACTAAAATGAAGCTTAGCTGTGGAAACCAATATTGATCTTCTGTCACTAAGCACACAGACTTTTATTGTCTGCTGAGATAGGGGCTACAGGCAGATCTTTCTTCTCATTTCTATCTCCAGTTGCTCCTTGCATCTCAGCAGCTGAAGAGTACTTCTTCAACATTTTTATTTTGGGTGAGTTCCTCTTACTCTGTTCCAGACAAAATCAACGAAATTTCCTTAAGCCATCTGCATAAACTGAAACTTAGTTATTTTGGTTTTCTTCCTTTGTTGTTGTTGGGTTTTGTTCATTTATTTTTGTGTCCCAGGATACTTGCATTAGCTGTCTTACTTGAAAACTGAGGAAGGTTAGGACTAGGAGGACTTCCAATGGAGCAACGGTAAGAGACAGATGATGAGAAAGAAGGTAAACACTGTTAATGAAAAAGCTGGTTTTCAAGTAGAATGTTGATCCAAACCTTGGAATATAGGAAAGTTGTTATGGTACCTCTCTATATATGTTGTGGTGCATTTGGGTTAAAGAAGAAATAGCTGTTGTAAAATAGACTAGAATCACCAGGCTCACTTAACCTACTGCTCGTTAATAGGAAAGCCTTATTTTTGCACTAAGAAAAGTAAAGCAGTTTTAACTCATAAGTTAAATTTTGGCAAATTAGGTTATAACACCAGGGGGGTTGTAGGTCTTTAACTATATTAAGTGAAGTGAATAATTATATTATATTTAGTGAAACTATCATGGAGTTGGTTTTTAAAGACATACAATACCCTTGGTGTGATAACCCAATTATATTATCACACTAAAATATAATAGCTACAAAAAATAGGTATTTATTGAATTATATTACTTTTGTCTGCCTTTGGACAATCCACTGCTCAAATTTCCTGATTTTTGTTGCGATGGAAGTAACGGAAATGCTAATGTGTGCTAAGTGGGTTTACCTAGACTTTTATTTAAAATATTTATGTCTTTCTTTACTGTTTTGTCAAGAGCTTATTTTTGGTTTGTCTTTGCTTTGATTCATTATGTATTATAATTCATTATTGAACTAAAGGAACTCTACAGTCAGGAAACCAAAATACTAAAGGTTTAAAAAGCAGAGGCATATGAAGAGAAGGCAACATAAATGACTTTGCACAGTATAGAGAATCATACCTTCTCTCCACTCAAAGCTGATCTCATGGAGATTTGAATTATTTTTTTTCTTTTGGTTGTTGTTCTTGTTTGACCTCTTCAGTCTAGTGTTTAAACAAAAGAAGAAGACAGGCATGTCTTATTGTTAGGTCAAGAAATCCTACCTGTGCCCTAAGGACATAGGATATGTCTTCTTATTGGGCTGTTCCAGTTTTACTGATGCTGTAACCCCGTATGACTTGCGGTCTACTGAGGACTGACTGCACGATTCTCTTACACACCGTAACAGGTATTATCATAAAGAGTTCTTACTGTTGTCATATTGCCACACCCTCAAATAAGAGGATTTTTTAAAAGTTCACTCTAGATAACTTTGCAACGCTAATTATATCTGTATTCCATAGCTGTAGCTGGCACTTAAATAAATTGGAAGCGATGTGCTCTGTGTAAATGAATAAAAAGTGACTGCTAAGAATGTTCCATATTAAACAACAGTCTGCACTACACAAAACTGATTAGCCACGGATATTACAGTGTTATTCCCTTTTGATGGTTGCTGTTGATGTACATGAGAATCTAAGAAAGGCCGCTAAAGCTGGGAATGTAAATATTTTTTGCAAAAATTATGCAGTCACTGCTGACTGCGTGCAGATAAAGTTACTTAACTGGATGAGGAAGGAGTAGTTATGGTGGTCCTCAACCCCACTGCAATCAGTAGTTCAGTGACTGGAAAAAAAATTACATTTGTGTGGTCATCTCATATTGAACCATGTAGTTTTCTATAGCTTTAATTATAACACATGGTATTAATAGTTGCCCTTAAGTTCACCGGGAGTCATATGGAGACTGGAAGATTGGAAGTTAATTCTTTAGAAGAAGAAATCTGGCATCTAGGCTCGGGTGAGACCATTCACACAAATGATGCCGTGAGACCATAACCAAACTCTTGGGGAAGAATGGACTTAAACAATGTTTCTGTACAGTGAAAACAGAAAGGCTAAATTATCCAAAGAGTTTCAAAAACACAGTATTATCTGGAATGACCAAGGGATCCATTGCCTCTCTTCACTGATATTCTGTTGGAGTAAAACATCATTCTCCTGAAAATATTGAGCAAAATAATGAATTTATGTCAACGGTTCTTGCCATTTAGAATCTTCCACTGGGCTTTTGTATTCTGTGCTATCTTCAAAAGACACAGTGATACCAACATTTATCAGTGTGAAGCTGATTGTTTTTATCTGAGGGGAATCATGTTCTAATTTGATGTTACAACAAAGTATAAATTATAGGTTGTCCATTAGGGTGAAATGAAACTGTAAGGAGAAGATACTCTGTTCTAAAACTTTCACCTTCTGTGAAATTCTAATGTTACATCTTCAAAGGAGAAACAGAACAAAATAACTTCCTACAGCTTTTGAGTGCAGATAGGCAATCAGTTTATCATTGGAATGTCCATATCCTGAGTTTTTCACTAAAAATTAGGAATATCAGTGAGAATGCATGGGCAAAGTAATACCAGACCAAAAGTCTCAGCCTTGGAAAATTTTAAAGTGTTTTCTTGCAGCTTGGCTTACATCATAGACTGATGTATATATATGCAAACATTATTTGTATCTCCTGTTGTGTAGCTTTGAAATAAATTTCCAAAGCATTGCGAGACTTGTTTATAATTAAAGGTTAACTGAATTTTAAAATACAATTCTGAAAAATAGCTTGAGCTGTAAGTAGCACAGGTCAAACTATTAATTGTGAACATATTATAACTGTTTGATTCAGCGATTTTCATTATAAACCTGTCCAAGAATAATAAAGACATTTAAACCAAAGTAAAACTCTTCTCTTTGTGCATTTTGTAGAATGACCATAAAAGTACTTTTTTTCCATGGTATATTTATTGTTCATAGACAGAGTACTTAAACTGTTAAAATACAGATTTCTTAAAGAAATTGGTAAATGTCTCAAAGACATGGTATAATAGCCCTGAAATTTTCTTTCTAAAGTCATCAAAAAACACTGTTTCTCTTCAGTGGAGCAGCATGTTTATAATTCTGTCACGAGTAAGAGTATCATCTTGGGTTGGAGTAAACTGGTGATCCCAGTATTCCACAAGGGATTTGAAGGATAGAATGAGATAAAATGGACATTGTTTTGTGTATGGGCAAATTTTTCCTTGCCCAGAGGAGCATTGTTTCTTACTTGATTCTTTGAAAAGCCATCGACTTTTTTAATCAACAAAAGGAAGATGTATATAAGACAGTTTTTATCAGCTGCCTAGCTTTTAGCACATGACATCCAGTTTTCTCCAATCACTTTCTTAATGAATAATTAAACATACATTTGTATGTGTCTTCTCTGATTTATGGAGACTGCCACCAGCTTGCCTTAACTTGTTTAGGAATGAGAACTGAGTTGGGTACTTCTTCCTTCCATAAACCAGTGGACTGATACCACAACTGTATTGACTGACAAAGCCCTGCTATATACCAATATGTGCTTTGTGAACTAATCCAGGAAATCCAGGAAATGTCAAGAAAGTGAATTTTTAGTTTTGGCTATTCAAGAACAAGATCAAACCCTCCATAGGTGGCAAAGAAAGTCTGAATAACAGTGGAATGAATATTAGCTTGAGAAATAATTTTACTCCAACTTTGTGACAGCGTTTGGAAGTTTGTGAGCTCTCCTGACTCCCCTGCCCTGCTGCCTTCAATTTCTCATTTCATGACTCATAATGCTAATTGGTTAACTTTGAAGCTGGTGAGAGAAAACATGCATACTCTACATTTGCAGCTGAGTGAATCACACAGTGTCATAGTTTCTGCATTTGGCAAAAGGGCTTAGGGAAACTGACAGTACCTGCTGCATTACCCTGGGGACATGGGAATTGAGAACACTGAGCAGGAGAATTGGATGGTGCTTCAAGTAAAACTCTTGCTACCTCTTCTCTCCCTGACTACAATCCAGTAATTCTGTCTGTCAAGACTACAGGCTGAAAAGGCCAGTGAAAGTGATTGTAGCACGCTGCCCCTAACCTGAAGTACCCCTTTGGTAAAGTTATGAGAACTGGTTTGACCCAGTGATTGCACTGGCAGCCATTGACTACTCCTGACTTGTTTACAAAGAACTGAGAAAAGGAAATTTCCATAATGTTGCAGCTATAAAGTGTGAATCTAGCTAATTTTGAAATCTATCGTTATGTGAAAGAAAAATCCTCTATTTCAAGTTAATTGAGACTTTATTACAGGCTTCCTAGAAAGAGTAATAGACTGGTCACTGACTGTTAGCAGAGCCTAATTCATATTTGCAGTCCAGTGAAGTAAAACTTTGTTGCAGCAGGAAATATTTTATTTGGCAGCCCCCAGTAGTGATATATTATTTGTTTTCTGTTACCTTTGTGTCAAAAGCTTCTAAAGCCTGCCATGACAGAAGAGAAATTTCAAGTTTTGCTCCTAAAAGGCCTGCATATTTTCGTCACAGGTAGCGTAAGCAGTTTTATACATCATTATCATATTGCATTTGTTACATTTTGGTGTCAGCGTAATCGATAAGCTTGTAAGCGTCCTTCCTTCCTTCCTTCCTTTCTTCCTACCGCCCTTCCTTCCTTCCTTTCTGTTAATTTCTTCTTTTCTCTCTTCCCTTTCACCCTACCCTTTATCCCACACCCACATCAGTGTGCTTCTGTAGTGGGTCAGGGACTAACATACGAATTTCCATGCCAAATGTTTAATTCACCAGTAAAATTTTCTGATTGTTTACAGACCCTCTGACTTCTGTCATTCCTTTAGACCACAAGCATTTACGAGTCTTAGGTTCTTCCTTCTCCTCAAGGTTGGAGATCACATAAGCATACAACAGAATTCTGAAACATTTATGGCATTTGCACTAACATATAGGCAGTTTCTAGATTGCAAATAACCTGAAAGATACAATTTTAGGTGTATCTTTATCACTATATAAGGAGAAAAGAGTAAAAAAATTAATTAAAAAAAAACCCAAACAAACATGAAGACTACTTTTAACCATCACTCAGAGAATGAAGTCCTAAGTGGTCCATTCATAAAATTGCCTTCTATTTTATATGCATACGTAGAAAATTGAACAGCTCAAACTTTCTTTACTGACTTTACATAGCAACCTCCAGATTAGAAAAATAGCAAAGCGAAATTCCTGACATCATGACTGGTCTTGAATATGATCACATCAAACACACAGTGAAACAGGAGAACAAAAGATAACACCTTCCATGCCTAATGCTGGTAAAAAGACAAAAAAGAAAAAAATATGGATTATAAAATAAAAAAATAAAGTTATCAATTACTGGCTCAGATGAGAGGCTTCAAAAACGCTTGTATCTGATTACAGGATACTCATTATTGAGAAAGAAAAATCAATGTTATTTTCCACACCTAAGCAGTAGGTACTTGAGTGTCAATATGATTTACATTAATTTTAGATTGTGTTTAATTCATGGTGACTAATGAGCTGCTTCAAAAATAGGAATCCTCTTTCAAATACCTTCCAATGGCAAGTATCTAGTCATGTATCGTGCATGCAATAGGTACAAGTCCCAAGGGGGGACACAGTCTCTGATCATAGGATAAAATAAGACATTTGCAGTCGTAGCTGTACTCTGACAGCGTGCAGCTTGTTATGGCTTTGTTCATTTTATGCTGCTTATAAAAAAAAAGGTTCTTTGTTGCCAGGACTGATTTGTTCTCTTCACAGATGTATGTATGCCTACCTTGTCTTATGTGCAGCTGATTTATATTTTCTTATTTTGTTTAATTAAAAGTCCTACAACAAGAATCACACTTTGCTTTTGTGTATTAAGAAGACAGCAAAATTATAATGTTCAACTGGAATGGCTTATTTCATCACAGTAGTTTTTTAAGGCAGATATGTCATCTAGGGCTTGAATAACTTTTCTGAAAGTTTAAGTCACTTGATTTTGTCCATATATATTTAATGCTACAGAGACATAAAATAAGCCACCTATTGAGCTGTCTTACCCTAGTTTGCCAGTATTTTGAATATTAATACATTCTTGGTAATGATTCAGTATATTTCCAGGAGAGGAGGGAGGACATGCTCCAAAGCGTGCATTATAGGATAGGTCCCCATTAGTTCTCTCACAATAAGTTAAAATGTTATATTTGAAGTGGTTACCAGAACATGTTAAGTCCAATTAAAGTAGGAATAATAAAGTGCATAATGAAATAATTGTGTTACACAACATTGACATTGTGATGTTTAAAACGACATATGTGTAATTACTATATACTAGAAATACATATGTAAATAAATTGTAACTTTCTTTTCAGCCTGGGTCTTTCTATGCTAGAGCCCATGACTTGCAGAAATAAGATATCAGACATTTTTTGGGCCTAGTAACTCTGATTAAAATATAATAAAACCAAACCAAACCAACTAACCAGCCAAACAAACAAAACAAATAAATAAACCCCTAAAAACAGCAACAGTAAAAAAAAAAAATAGCTTTTAATATCAGTGGAACATTTGGAAAAATTTTTGGACCCAAATGATCTTTGTTGATGCTAAAGGAAAATTACTTTTGTCTGTAGGTAGAACAATCAGTAGCACTAATACATGCAGAAGATCGGGCTCATTGACTTTCTTTCAGGTATAAGTCAGTTGGTATCATCAGGTGGTGCTTGAGAATAGTAATGATACATGTGTTACCTGCTCCTTATCACAAAGTTTCTGGGTTTACATTTTTAAAGAAAAATGGTTCCACTAAAAGAAAGATTAAAAAAATCTGCTTACAGTCAGATGTTTAATCTACAGATTTTTAAAGCACTTCAACACCACTGAAGATGACAATTGTCTTTAAAGGCTTTTTTTTTCAGTTGACCTCATCATGAATGTATTCTGCCTCCACTTAGGGACAATTTTCCCCAATGCTGGCTCTCTTTAGACATCTTACTTTCTTTGGATGACCACATTTGTCATACCTGATGCACATACACACATTTTAGCATGAGTCATCCGTTGCTTCATGAAGGGAGCAGGAGTTCTTTTTCAGTGAAAAGTGTAGCAAGATACATTTTTATGTCTTTAATCTATATTTGAGTTATTTATATTCTCTGTCCCTTTTTAAAATATAAGTAATATTAGCTATAAGCAGGTAATGATTGACACTAATCAGATATAAGTATTAATTTTAGAAGTACTGTGGTAATAACAGAGGTAAAAATAACAATACTTAGAAGTCTGAAGTTTAAAAATAAAGATAAATAAGTTCAGTTTCTTTGTTGCTTTAGAAAGTTAGCCGTTATTTTAGATTTCATCTCTTTTGGAAAAACGGAGCAGAGAAGAAGGGAAAACAGTGTAGAATGCCAAGCACCACTGCCTACATTGGAAGTTGTAAGAATTGAAAATGGCAAGTGACAGCTATCGAGCCATACTCATCTAGTAAGGTTCTTTTTCAAGTTGCACATAACTGTAGATGAAACTTGAAATAACCAAATTCAACACTGAGCTTTAGAAATTCAACACCCCTTGTAACAAAATGAGACATTTCCTGAGATGTGGGACTCAATTTTGCATGAATTGTCAATGGACTGCAACTCCTATTTTGGAGAGAACTTTTTTGAGGATTGTGAATACTAGTCCTGTTTCCAGCTAGGACCTGATGAACTACAGGATGCAGCACAACTCTGACTGCTTCAGCTCCCTGTCTCCCTGGGAATGAAGGGGGACAAAACACAAAAGTACATAGCACAATTTTTTTTTTTTCCTGATAAATTTGGTTCAGTGGAGAAAGCAGTAGACAAAATGTGTAGCAGCAGCATTAAGTATGCCTTTATTGACAAATTATATTTGCTATGGTTTTCCTTAATGAGTTTTTACTAAATGATCAATTAGAAAGCTAGGAAAGTGCTAACTGAAGGGTGGCAGATGCAAGACTCCAAAGAAATAATAAAAAGTGATTTGTAAAGCTCATCAAAACTAGCTACTATGGAAGCTGAAGAAAAGCTGTAAGTTTTAATGCTAGGCATAATTTCTATGGTGCATGTCCTCCTATATTCTTTTTGTGTGTCTGAAGGCTTCTTCATTACTTTAGTCCATCCATCACTAAAAATATTGTTTACTTCAGTCTACCTAAACAATTCATCACAGAATTGAAACCTCTTCTTGTAAAGTGAACTGATACAATTAAATCAAAACCACCCAGTAACTAACATTCTAATAAATTTTCAGTTGATATTTTTAAGAAGAAATTTCTTCAGTAAACTGAAGATGACAGAGAAGGTGCAATATCTTCTGATTGAAGTTATCTGAGATTACATCATTGATTTCTATGTCAGAATGTGCAGTGAGAGTGGAAAATCAGTCTTTAGAAAACCACAGAAGTTCAATCAAGTGGTTTTTTAGTTGTGAAATAGCAATATATGTGTTGCGAGAAAGGGGTTTGCTGGAGGACCAAATTCTTTATTCCTCTCTGTATTCAATTTTTCAGTAAGAAAAAGTCAAATAATCAAGTTATGATAGGATAAATAATGACTGCAAGTGTAGTTAAGAAACGTGTGGGTACAAGGAAAGACCTTCACCATATTTTAGCAAAATCTGTCCAGAGAAAGACAGTAACAGTGTGTTACATTCAAATATTCTAGTAATTTTCAGAATTGTTAATGTGATGAATTTAGGATATAAATCCATGCTGTTGAAATTTTGTTGGATACTCAAGAGAGGGGAGAAAAAAACCATCTTACTCGATTTTTGATACTTTAATGGAATAATTGATAGATTTTCTGACAGCACAGTACAAATGGTAAAAAGTTAGTAATTTTTACTTGCATGCACATATTATGCACCTATATATACCTGAGTTATAATTTAAAAAAAAGTTAAAAACATTAACTCTTGCTAGTTTTCACTAACCTGAGATGAAAAAGAAGGTACCTTACTGATACTTTCATTATATTTTACCTTAACCTTTACATACTATTGGTCTATAAAAGGTGAGGAATTTTTTTGCATGAAAATAGAAATTATGATAGTTTAGTATAAATTTGTGTGAAAAAAGGCAATTAAGGTTCCCCGCTCAGAAGTGTCTGTGGATAAGAAAGGTCCCTTGCTTATCGCAATACCAAGTTTTCTCAAGATTAAGACAAAAATTGGGATAATTAACAGCTGTCAAATATAGGGAGTATACCATACCAAAGAAAGGGTCTGCCCACATTCTTCATTTTCTCTACCTTTTTTCTGCTTTTGCATTATGCAATCCAGAGAAACCTGACAAAACTTGTCCCTCCCCATTACAATAGGGGTTACCTTTTCAATCATTGCCCTGTGTATTTTCTCTTGCTTAAGGATTTCCAGTATTTTTCCAAGGTAGTGATTTACTTCATTCTTTAATGTAGTTAAGCATGCCAAATTAATACTTTTAAGAAATTGAAAAAAAAGTTAGGAAATAAAATATCTAAATTATTTTAACTCAAAGCAAATATAAAACAACTTACATCCTATGCTTCATTGACTATTAAAAAATATTTTAAAAGAAGTATTGGGTTGACTGGCTCAGATATGAAGATCTATTATCTACAAGATTATTATAAGGTTGATTTCTGTTTGTTTTTCTACCCCCTTATATAGAAATATCTTACAGTTTCACTGTTTCACTTTATGGAGTCAGCTTTGTGATCAGGCACTCTGTGCTATCTCTAAGATATAGCTTTGTTATCAGCTTTTATATATATCTAAATAGATGTATGTGCATATAATTATACATTTATAATTATATATATAGGCATGGTGTCCAAAGGAAAAGGTTTGTGGTAAAACCAAGAGGGGTAGGTATATGACCTAAGAATGTAGAGTCAGTAATGGGGGATCACAACAAAATCATTTAGCTTGTCACCTCTCAGGGAGTGCTAGTCTAGAGATGAAGTACAAAAACTATGTAACAGGATAACGAAACTTTCCTAGGGCATTCCCATTTTTAAATTGTTATGTGGCATGGGGATTTGTGTCTTTGTACTTAATAGAAAGATTGCTTTTTGATTGATTTGAACCTCTTACCTAAGGCAAAGCTGGAGCATCTGATTTCTTGTCTTGGAAGAGACAGTGAATAAGCAATCCTTTGTTGCCGTCTTTGCCATTCATGGTTTTGTAGATCTTTTCTGTATCTTCTGATCACCTCATCCTATGCTGAAGTGTTTTAGTTTAATTGTTTGCTAGGTGAAAACAGCTCTTTAACTTTTATCATCCTTGGTGACCTTCTCTGAACTTTTTCCAGTTCCATTGTGTTTTCTGAGATGGTAAATACCATCGTTTTTTAATTTTCAGTAGGTAAGAGAAATATCTAAATATGACTTTTTTCTCCTCTCCTATTTTATTTCTGAAGTTTTATTCCTTTGATAGGAACATAACTATGTACATAAATATGGAGTTTTTGAGTGTGTAGTCAAGGCATTTAATCTGATAATTGCTTCTGGCAGTGTCGGGAGGTGATAGCATGAATCTGGTAGTTCTTATACATATTCTTTAATGACATTTGAAGTCAAAATCTAAAATTGACATCAAAGGGATATGAATCAGATTCATTATTTTGACTTAATGTATTTCCAAATATAGATCTGAAAGAAATGAATTGATTTTAGCCTTCTGAAACTATTTAGTATATAATTCTCTTAATTTATTAATTGTTTTCATTCTTTTAGATTTTTTCACAATAGATTAAGTTCTCTCAGCTTGATAATTGTAGGTTAAAAATATTAGATACTGTCACTTGGAAAAAAATTCCCCTTTTTAGTTATTTGTGTGACACATGTCATGAATATAAGCATTTATACAAAACTCATTTTTAGCAAAGGATCATTTGGGTTCCAAAAATTCAGGCAGCAAAACCATAACCAAAGAAAATGGATATTGATAGCTCTTGATAAGGGGATGATAGCTTATATAATATATCCAATCTGGGAAATGAAGAAATAGATTAATTACTAACTTTGAATTGTTGATATGAACTGTGAACAAGAGTTTTAAGTTCCTGCTTCAGTTATTAATTTGAAGTGCAGCAATTTCTAGGCCTACTTCTAGGTAGACAAATGAGCCAGTGACTTGCATATGTTCCTAGCAGTAGGATACCTAGGCTATTTTCCCCTTCACACATCCCTTAATGACAGTATGACATGCAGAGGGAGTATGAGAAAGAAGGAGAAGTTTTTTCATTTGCTCCTGCTTGCAACTTTGAAGAAGTGGTTTTTTTCCTTATATGGAGCAGAAAAACATTTTAAAACATCTAATATGCTGAGAAAGCTAAAAACAAAAAAAAGAAAGAACAACCAAACAAGAACAAGGAAACCTACAGAATTTTTTCAAAGCGTAAATAAGACAAATGCAGTAATGTTCAGTAATTTACCTATTTTCCTAGAAATAAACACAAGTTGAAAAAAAGAAGGCAACATGATATTTATGTTGCTTTATGAGGAATAACACATCAAATTTACTTTTGACCATAATTCATTTGAATTTTTTCACAAAGCCTGTAAAAAGGGAAAAAACTAATTTTGAGAAAGTAGAAGATTTTATTTTCTGATAGCATTGAGAGAGGCATTGACCAAAGGGTCAAGATACATTACTAATTGTTCCCCTCATGTTACATGTAAACAGTACGTTGCTTGAGTACATAGGAATGCATATTTTTTTTCATCTTTCTTCTTAAATGGTTACAAACCCAACACGAAACCTTTAATCTCACAATGTTTGACTTATGAGCTGAAGCATGAGTATTCAGATGCACTTTATAATTCTATTTGTCACAGGACTAGGTTTCCACACTTACTTTAACTAAAGCATTTCATATTTTACTCAACTTTCCAGAAATTGTCTTCTCAGAACTAGAGTCATAGACAGCCAGCAGAATTTTTTAAAATTAAAAATCTTATCCAACTATGAAATCAAACACTGGACTGTATCCTATGTATTATCAATATTTAACTTGTTATTTTAATACTTCTTACTGTTATTCTATGGTTATCCTTTGTGTATCTTTCACAAGAAAGAAACAAAAAAAAAAAGAAACACCAAAATCCCCCCAAACTCTATTTTCATAAAAGATATTATTGTCTTCACATTTTTGTCTTAATGTATATGTATAACTTTGTACATGCTCATGTATTCATAGCTGTACCACATTTTAAATATTACTTCCAACTTTAAATACTATCTTTGCATGCCAAGATGGTTTGTGGGTTTCAACTATGTTTGTACTTTCTTGCCAATGGTTTATAGATTTATATCATTCTTATGTCTGCAGTCGAACCATTACATGTTTTATTTTCAAGTCTTGCAATGTCATAGAACCAATAGAATATCTTGTATGCCACGTCTCAAGTCTATAATTGATAAGGAGAACTTCATGGTTCAGTTGATAAATATAATAAAAAATATTTTTCAGTTGATAAATATATCAAGAATTTCATGGTTCAGTTGATAAATATAACAAATATACAGTCCCAACATTTTTTTAAACAACATCCAGACTGAACTATAACATCACTCTAGTAAGTACAGAATAATGTGAAATAACAATCTTTTGAGACTTTGGGAGTTTCAGAAGAAAAAAACTGGTAAAATACGTATGTGGCTTCACTATGTAAGAATCAACAACACATAATATCTGAAGTTGAAAGGGACTCACCCATAAGGATCATTGAGACAAAATCACTGCTCACCGCAGGGCTAACTGAAACTAAACCACATGACTGAGAGCATTGTCCAGATGCTTTTTGAACTCCGACAGGATTGGTACTGTGACCACTTCACTGAGGAGCCTGTTCCCATGACCGATTGCCCCCTCAGTGAAAAAAACTTTTCCCAATGTTCAGTCATTTCATTTCCTTGTGACTTATTGCTGGTCACCAGAGAGAGGAGATCAGCACCTTCTCCTCTGCTGCCCTTGAGGAAGTTGTAGGTTGTGATGTGGTCATCCCTCAGCCTTCTTCTCTCCAAGATGAACAAACCAAGTGACATGAGTTGCCCCTTGTAAGGCTTCCCTTTCGGTGTCTTGGCTGCCCTCCTCTGGATACAATCAAATAGATTTGTATCATTCTTATGCTCAGGCACCCAAAACTGCACACAGGACTCTAAGACTCTTGGTGGAGCAGCACTAGTGTGGGGCAATTACTTCCTTCTACTGGCCTGTGAAGCAGTGCTTGAGGCACAGTTGGCCCTTTTGGCTGCCAAGGTACACTGTTGATATTCAATTTGCCATCAGCCCAGAGCTCAGATGTCTTTCTGCAGTGCTGGTCTCCAGCCCCTTGTCCCCCCGTTTGTACATATAAGCAGGATTATACCATGAGTCTATTGTAACGCCACTGGACCCTTTGAGCCCAGTCTGCCAGCTCAGTCAATGAAATCCATGTATTATGGACTTATCTAGCCGTATGCTGCTGCTAAGCTGTATGTTGTTGCAAGTCATGTATTTATCGGAGTCCTTATATCAGCAGAATTGACAATTTTTTTTCAGGGTAAATATGAACATTAGATCAAGAGTATTCACTAGACAATTACTTCCAAGCTTCAGAAGTAGTAGGATTTGTAAAACAGTAGGATTTGCAAAGAAACTCCAGTGCGTTTTATCAGAAAAAAATGACAATTTTACTCATCTTAGAACTGTAAATTCATTATACAAAGTCCAATATTAGCTGAATTGTTCAATTTTTAGAACTGTTGTTTCTTCAATAATCTTGGATTTTGGTGTTTTTTTAGATTTTAGAAGTTGCACGTATTTCTAAAGAAATGTTTTGTCTTCTTACTTTTCTTAACTTTTAAACTAGTTTATGTTTTCAACAGTTCTCTAAATACAGTAATACACCACTCTATCTGCTTCTTCTGTTGACCATGCCATAAGTTAATGGTATTTAAGTATTTATCAACAATCACCTTATGACTGCAAAATAGTTTACTTAAAATGCAACTTTTTTACAGGACAGAACTTTTAAATGTCCCTGAAGTTATTAGGGTATTTTTTTTTATTCTGTTTCAATTGAGTCTCCACTGTGAAATGAGGAATGCATTTGTACCTTCTCATTCATGTTTCTGCCTTCAAGCAGGAAAAATCTGAAGGAAAAACTTTCACATTTTGTAGGAACAAAATTACTCATTTTGTGAATAAGCAGAGGGTTTGTATTTTCTGAAATGTCCAGCATGTTTCCTGAAGGTTGTACTGAGAAAAAGATTAAAGTAAATACTTTGGCAGATAATTTGCTTGTAACATTGTAGGCACAACTGTTAACCCATAATAAAATAAAAAGCATTAAAAAGACAATGATTATTTGACAAACATTATCACAAATATCAGTCATCCACTGTGAGTAAAACTCCGGATATTTTACACAGTATTATGTGAAAATTGTTGGCCAATGACATTGTAATGACAACCCACTGTATTTTCTGGTTACTATTTCTTCCTTTTTGACCACTGTCATCTGCTTTTCTCTCATATCTTATTTTGGTCTGCACACAATACAGAGGAAAACAGAACTAAAGTTATTTGTTTGTCATTCCATATTCTCCCTGTCCCTATGTGGTTATTGTGTGTGAGCAGCAGCTCTTCTCATCACATATAGTGACTACTGTGGTGACTAGAGGAATAAAATATAACATTATTTTAACATTATTACCACCTCTAAGTTGATAGGGTCCTGACAGATATGCTGACTTTTCTCAAAGCCATTTACAAGGATGATTCAATTATATCTATTGTGAAATTGTTCTTTGCATAAGAGATAAAAATAACTTTGCAGGTTTCTGACCAGACCATTCTAAAAGAAGATTGTTCATCTTAGCATAGAATCAAACAACTGCCTGAGAAGATTTTCTTGGTTTAGAAGGTGACTTTTTTTCTTTCAAACTTTATTCACTAATTAATTTTAGAATTAAATCACTGTTCAACTTTTGATGCACTTTAAAGACATTTTTTAGAAAAGGAGCTACAGAGAATGTCAATTTATTGTTAGATTGATTGCATGTTTCCAAAAGTATGCAAGGAGTAATTTAAGAAAATATAAATTAATTTTAAATTAATTTTTAATTTTAATTAATTTTAAACCCAAAGACATTCAGAGGGATCTCAACCCACTGGAGAAATGGACTAACAGGAATCTCTTGAAGTTCAATGAAGGGAAATGCCAACTCCTGTTCTGAGGATGAATAACCCCAGACACACTGCAGGCTGACTGACTGGAAAGATTTATTTTGTCAAGAAGGACCTGAAGGTACTGATAGACAACAAGCTGGCCATGAGACAGTGATGTGCCCTTGTGCCAAAGAAGGCCAACAGCATCCTGGACTGTGTGAGAAAGAAGATCACAAGTAGCTCAAGAGAGATGATCCTTCCCCTCTATTTCACACCAGGGAAACCACAAATGGAGTGATGTTTGAGGGATCAGACCATCTTTCATATGTATGTGTCTAAGAGACCTAAAACCATTTAACCTAGAGAAGAGAAGGCTCAGGCAAATCTTACTAGAGTGTATCTTGTGGAACTGATCAAGGAAGACATACCCTGGTTTTTCTCATTGATAACCCATAAGAAGACAATAAGTAATGGACACAAAATGAGACAGGATATTCTACTTAAACATAAGAAAAAAAATATTTTACTTTTAGAATGGCCAAACTCTAAAACTGGTTGAGTAGACATTCTTGAAGATATTCAAACCCAGCTCTACACAGCCCCAACTGACCATCCTTTGAACTGGGGTGAGGGAGGCAGAGCTAGACAATCTCCAGAGGTGCCTTCCCACCTCAACTGTTCTGTGATTCTGTAATTGAGTTATGTCAAGAAGGAGATCTACATTTAGCTAGGTGCTTTTGCTCTAAGAACAGATTATATGAAAGGTAAACTGGAACCACAGAGGCACATTTGTATAATTCAGCCCTAAACATCACCTGTTGCAGCCAGTGAGAAGCAGAGAAACACCAGTGTGGATGGGCACTTTTGAGATTAACAAGCCTGAACCATGAACAAAAAACTTCATATGGAATTTACAGATTGTGACCATCTGGTAAATTTGTCAGTGGGGAACTCTCAGTCCTCAGTAGGGGCAGACAGAGTATAGATATCGATGAAATGTTCCACAAGGAAAAGACTTGTGAAAGAAAAGAAGCAAGAAAAGAAGACAAATCTCAAATACAAAAAGAACTCCGAAGGAAATGGCATTAACCCATATTTATGGACCAGAAAGATAACTACAGCACCTATATGTATTCATATCAAAGTCCAAATCACTTCTAATAACCATTTAAATGTTTTTCAGCTGCTCTAGATATAATTCTACCTTTCTGGTTCCCTCTCTTTTGCATTTGTTTCTTCTGGTTTTATTTATTCTCTATTTTTCTAGATAAGAGCAATTCCTGCATATATAGATGTCACTTCTGCCTCTAATTTGTTTTGGTCAGAATTCCAGTGGAAATATGAATACTCATCTGAATTGCTTCTGCGCTCTATAGTTTCACTGGATTTTTAATCTTCTCTCATTTTAATATTCACTTAAAAAAAATTAGATCCTTGCTGCTCTTTTAGATTTAAAACTTATTTTTAGTTGCAACACAAATGTTTTTCCATATTCACAGCTTTATTTGAATGCAAATCAATGGAAGTGTTTAAAAGTGCCTCCTCTCTGAATAAACAGGGAATTATTAACAAAAGTCTTAGGAAGTTTAACAGTGATTATTCCCATAAAAGGGAAGCAAGTTTCACAGTAGAATTTTAAAAATACATTCTGTTTATTATTATAAATGTTGATGAGTAAAAGAATGTGCCTCTGTAGAGCTTCCTTATTTCTCAGCTGTGAACTTCATTTGAAATTATTATGAAAAACACGTTAATGCTTATACTGCTTGTGTTTACAGACTGTGAGTGACCACTCAATCCTACACTTAGCCTTCCTAAGCCATGCTTCTGGATGATAGAACAGCACTTTGAACTTTCTGTAATCTTTCCAATTTTTCAACATCAGCTTTTGAAATCATAGAGGCAGAATGGGCTGAACTGGTTCAGTTTTGGTCTTTATTAATACATGAAAGATTATTTCTCTTTGTGATTTCTGAACAATATTCTATTGGTGATATTTAGCTGGAGAATTATTTTGAAAGCTCTTGTAGAACAGGTGTTTATGACTTCTCTGTTTCAGTGTTGCAAAATATAATCCTTAGTTTACAAGGTTGCATTTTGTACGCAAGCTATACAAGTGCTATAACACTGCATTTGGCTGTATTAAAATGTTCATTCAAAAAAGCCCAAACTACTGAACAAATAAGAAGATCTGTCTCTGAGATCTTCTCCCACAGCAATTTGTTCATCTGGCATTCTTTTCAAAAATTGTGTTATTCAAACATATCTTTTTATATTTTTTTTTTTAAATCAAAAGCAGAAAAATATTTTTATGGCCTATTTTCTAATCTATTCTTTTACTTTTAATTAATTCCTCTGCTGTTGTTTAGTCTTTCTGGACTTTGTGCATATCTACTTTTTTTTTTTTTCTTTTATATGGATGGCACTGATATCAAACTAATTGAGCCATCCATATCTAAATTTGCCTCACTATCCTTTCTATTACATTTATGTTTCTTTGTTACTCAAATTTCTTATTCTTAGTACCACAGTATATGCTATATGCTGTTAAAAACTCCTTGAAAATAAAAACTGTTGCCAGATAAGGTGGGGGTTTTTTTCAGATGTTTCCAATATAAAAACAAGAATGCTTATTATCAGACCACTACACTTTTTAAACTTTGATCAGACGACCAGAAAAGAAGTGCCTGTACCATTTCATTTTTTATATATATAAGCTGTCATCAGAAAATGTTGTGAAATTCATCAATGATCTTCTGTCTGATCTTCCCGTGTCTTCCAGTCAGGAAAATACATCTTTTCTGATTAGGGAAATATAAACATTATCCTGTTGTCTCCCCACATGTCATTAAAATTACCTTTCTTTGTATATTCTTTCTCAGGAAAATGAATGGACATAACTGATAATGTACTCTGTACACTGGCCACATACTTCAGGCTTTTGCCCTGTCTTAATTTTGGTTCCATGAGGGTTTTTGACTCCTTCTCACTTTCCATCATCAATTTTAGTGTAAAATAGGAATTAGATGCCCCTCTCAGTCAAAAAACCCTCACCCTAGATCTTAATACGTTGAAGTGCATCAATGTTTTTAACTATATAGCTGTGCTTTAACTAACATCATCCTCATCCTGCCTTGTGTTATGAACTAAAATTTTCATGCCTCATTCATTTGGTAAACAACATGATGACATATTACAAGACTATATTTTAATAGGAATAAACATTCAATTGAATAAATGATGTTTTATTCTTTCATGTACATTACATTTTCATGTTAAACTAGTAATTTGACTAAAAACAGGTTAAACTACTTGGAAGAAAGTAAATGTAGTAAAGTAAAGGATGATTGTCTTGTTCTTCTACTTTCACAAGGTCTGTATTAAGTACAGTACGGGACTTAAGTATCTCTTAATTTAATAACTATTGAAGTGGGCATCTTGAAAAGTTCTCCAAATCTGGACTTTCACTGCTTAGTTAAAATAGAGGATATGCATTAGAAAAATGTTTTATCAAATTGTTTTCATTAGATTGCTTAGAGAGAAACAAGATGTGATAGTTGTCTACTGACCACAGCTGAGCATGGCACTGTAACACACATAAAATGATGAGTTCTTTGTTAGCCATTCCTTTGCCAGTCATTATCTTTTGAGTATTTCACCATATATCCAAAATTACTTTTAATAGCAATAAGAAATTTTAGAAGCATCTAATAATATGTAATTTCACACTCTGAGGAACATGAATTCTTAGTATACTATTATCATTATAGTATAAAACAATCTGCCAAATGTTAGCTATCATTTTCTGAGGAACATTATGAGAACAAATATTTTTGCCTTAAAACACTGAAGTACAAACCCCACACTTTTTCAGTAAGACTACAGTTGAGTAAAATATAAAAGCAGTGTATGAGTTGTTTTTGTTTATTTAGATGTGAAATAAGGAGTGAAATATCAAGCTCTTGTCTTTGGTGTTGCATGAGTTTATTGCTGAAATACATCAGTTTATACTTGATCATATAGCTAGCAAAATTATAAAACAGCATTCACCATTGGATAGTTAAAGGAGACTGATACATGTGTCTGCTATGAAGAAAAATTAATAACAATGAAAATTAAGCAACTTTAGATTTAACTGAATTGTATTCAGAAGGTTCTGAAGGGAAAACCACAACAACAAAGATAAAAGGAAACAAAACAAAACCAACAACCAACCAATCATCCAAAAACCTACAAACCCCCCAGTTATGGAGACCATATGATTGAGAGAGATTTCTTGGTGTTGTGTTAGTTATGATAAGTGTTGGCAGATGTCACATGTTTGTTACTAAAGAAACCTCTGCCTTAGTGCATGGGTGTAGTCTGTTCTCTCTTTGACCTTACTGGTCATGACAGAATTGTTATTTTTTTGGTAGCAGAACTCCATTTAGACAAATATGGGTAACAATTAAGAGCACTGTCATGTTAGTTTAGGACCTGAGCTTGCACTGAAGACTGGATTCACACACCATCAATGCTATCCATGTTAGCTCAAATGTGTTATAGGCATAGAAAAGACTAGTCTGATCTGCAGTTATCTGATATGTTTTTTCCCTTATTATTTACAATAAGGATGAGAAAAAATTAACTTGGTTAGAAACATTGAGCAAAAGCGGTATAGAAATATGTAATGTGATATCTTTTATTTAATATACGTTCCTTCAGTTTTGTTCTAATTCTAAGCACTCATTTTCTAGATCTACTCCCTTCATAAACTGTTTTTCTCCTAATGTTGAAAACCATTATAGTTCCCCAGCATAGTAAAGGAAAAGATTCTATCTTTTTATCTGTTTTTAAACTATCTGTTTAGTGCAAAATTTTCTTTAAAATATGTTTCAAATTAACACGCTATTTCATCTCTCTATTCAACTGGCAGTATTGAATTTTTGGAGGTGGATGACATAGCTAGTACAGCTGTGTTTAAAAAAATTAAATTTTATTTTTAAGTTAGAAAATCATAAATAAGAGACCTTATTGTAAAACGTTCTGCCAGTTACAGTACTATAGCAACATTTCACAGCCATTTACAATTTTCGGTTTGAAAATAATTTTTAATTGTTGTTCATAGTGACTTTAGTAGGAGTTTTGTTACCAAATTCCAGGTGGTGAGATTTTAACAATACATACAGGTTTTTAAATACTAATTTTTCCTTTTCTTTTTTCTTTTTTTTTTTTGAACCAGGTATTTTTATTGGAATGACGTTTTTTCAGCTTTCTGGTATGTGATGTTTTTACATGTAAATTTGCTTTATACTTACACGTGCTTGGAAAAAATATACAGACCCCACGAAATATTTTTTGTGTGGTTGGATATAATAATACAGATGATGTTACAAATTTTGAAATGGCTCAAAAAAAATTAAAAAGATCAATTGACAATAAACTAAAGGTAGAATGGAAAATACTCAACTTTTTCCCTGTTGTTGCCATCCAGATGGTACATAGGCCTTTCAGAATGATTTTGTATGTGCCAGAGGGAAAAGTAAAACTGGGAGGATAAAAGTAAATCTTTCAAATACAATTTTCAAAGTAAAAGGGGAAAGCTAAATAGGAAATCAAACACAGTAAATTCAAACCAAACAATATTTTCAGGATTTATGAAAGTCCAAAATGATGAGTTTGTGGACTTTCAGAAACATTCCATACTTAGCTGAATAGCCATACAGGATGTCATGCACATCAGTATAGTGTCAGGACAACCGTAAGCCATTCTTTCAAGAAAGCACTCACTTCATCAGAGAACTAATTCAGCCTAGAAGGCTTCTTGGATTCCTTGGACTTAAAACTGTACAAGGAGACACTCCTCCCTGTTCCTCTAATAACCTAGATCATTGATTCATTCTGTTACCTATCCATCTTCCAGGTCTTGGTGAAGCAAAATACAAGGTACTGAAGACAAATAACTATGTAGTCAGTATATATGTTTCTGGTCATTTAAGAACATTTTGGAGCTTATATCCCTTTTTATTACTTTTTTTGTTTCATTCCAATAATGTTATTTTCCCCAATCTTCTCTATTTTACTTCTTCATTTCACTTTCTGCATATGTTCTACCTTTGTAATTGCTGGTTTATTTTCTACAAACCTTCCACTTTTTTTTTTCATTTTTTCTCCTATACTGAAACTGTTTTGAAACACGAAAATTTTCATCTTCTCATCTTCTACTTGCAATCTCATATTTTGGCTTGATTTATCTGTATTTCTCAAAGATCCGTATTTCAGATAAACTGTACAGTTGCTTTCTCACGTCAACATGTTTTTTGCTAATAGACAA
Source organism: Oxyruncus cristatus (assembly GCA_013399855.1). NCBI lineage: Eukaryota > Metazoa > Chordata > Aves > Passeriformes > Cotingidae > Oxyruncus > Oxyruncus cristatus. Next base: position 80,906 of record VXAY01006939.1, on the reverse strand, counting down.
TAGATGTTAAACTATAACACATATGATTTTTTATTTAATATTTCTATCTACTTGTATGTTTGCCAAGCCTTGATTTTGATAAAAAATTAGAATGAAGGTGCTTTTGCTGAACACTGATGAAAAAAGTACAAGTTAGTTGTCTTACTCAGCCTTAATAACTGCCATTTATTTCTGTGTCAAAAGAATGGGTTAGATCCAAGGAATAATTCCAATTTTACACCTTTATAATTTTTCCAGCAGGAATTGAACCAAGTAATCTGTTGCTTGTGATGTGTTTCATTAAGCAAAATAATGTGTTGGTTTTGTTTTTTCACAGAATATATATATATATATAAATATAAAATACTTTATTTAATAGCAAATTGAATTTAGGACACCAGTTGGACTAAGGGAAGAGAAGAAAGTATTCCCAGAAAACGTCATAGAGTATCTTTAAGAAACTTTTTATTTAGCCAGTGTTTCATACTGTTTGCCTTCTCTTTTGTTTTTGTCACATAAGGAATGTTTAAGAAAAACCGAGTGGGAAAATATTTTACTCTGATAATTACAAGTTTCTTTCACAAGCTAATGAAAAAAGTGTTAAAACTCAATATTAACAAGCAAAGCTTCAGCAGCATTATGTTTGAGTGCTTTGTTCTGAAGTGCTGAGGCACTGCTGACCAGACAGGCTTTGGATTATAGCTAGGACTTGCTGGATCAAGTGGAAATTTTATTTCATCCTTTGTTGATATTCACTACTTGCTTCCTATCATGATAATGCTGGTCTCCAAGGAAAACTTGTGAAGGTGATGTTAAGTTCACAGGGAGCGTTGTCAAGATGCATAGTGAAGAAATGTCAGTGAGGCTTAAGTAGTAAATTAATTGCTTAATCCAACAGCTCCTGTCTTCATTAGAGAGAAAACTAGCTTTGCTTTTTACATCTTGAGGTTAAAAAGAGAACTTATTCCATGTAAGCTGAAACTTTCTGAAGGAGACTTGCTAATAACTTTCGGATTTTTTGATCAAGCCTATGTGTTGTGCATATCAAACTGAAAAGCTGAGGTCTGTGCTGAAATTGTTGTGCACAAAAATCCACCAAATCTCTTATTCTCATGATTCACCTTTAGCCTTCAAAACATTGTGTCTTCCACTTCAAGGAATCTAATTCACCTCTCTACTGGAAAACCACACCTAGTGACAGAAGATGGGGTAGAAAGGGGAACCCAGAATGCAGGTATCTACGAAAACTGGTGAATTTCAATAGAAATATGGGGAGAAAAGGGGAGATGTAAAGCAAACTGATCATGCAGGTATGAAATAATGAGGAAAGGAAGTGGGGGAGAGAGACAGACTGGGTGACTTCTACAGAAGAGAAATGGAGGATTGTTTGGAAAGGGAAGGAAGTGAAGAAACCTGCTTATTGAGGAATTGACAAAGAGATAACCAAGAAGCATATTCTGTATTCTGTAAATTTCATGGCAAACATAAATTTAATCTTATCTATAATCATGTAGTAGAGATTTTTTAAAAAAATAAAAAATATGTCTGCAAGTTTGGCTTTAAGTCACATGGAATGAAAATACTGAGTGTAATGCACAGTAATATTTACTGTATTGTATAGAATTTTACTCAAATGTGTCTACTACAGTGCTGGTACACAAGTACAAAACTTTAATAAAACACCTGTTTAAATAAATACAAAATTGTTTCATTTTTACATACTCAATTTGTTTCTAACATATTGCTTTGTAAATTTATACTCTGTTCAAAACCTTCATACCTAACTTGTGTCTTTTGGTTTTTAATTCAAATCTGATTTTTAACCTCTTATATCCAAAAGTCTTATGTACCCAATCCAGCTTTGCATCTCATTAGAGGTTAGAACAGCACAGAAGCAGTCTGACCATGGTTTGCTGTCTAAATTTTCAGTTTTTATGCCAGTAACATAGAATCATAGAATCACAGAATTAACTGGGCTGGAAGAGACCTCCGAGATCATCAAGTCCAACCCTTGATCCAACCCCGCTGTGGTTACTAGATCATAGCACTCAGTGCCATGTCCAGCCTCATCTTAAAAACCTCCAGGGATGGGGACTCCACCATCTCTCTGGGCAGCCCATTCCAATGGCTGATTACTCCCTCTGTAAAGAATTTCTTTCTAATATCCAACCTAAACCTCCCCTGGCACAGCTTAAGACCTTGCCCGTTTGTCCTACTGCTGGTTGCCTGGGAGAAGAGACCACCCCCCGCCTGGCCACAACCTCTTTTCGGATAGTTGTAGAGAGCGATGAGGTCTCTCCTGAGCCTTTTCTTCTCCAGGCTAAACAACCCCAGCTCCTTCAGCCTCTCCTCACAGAACTTGTGCTCAAGTCCCTTCACCAGCCTTGTTGCTCATACTTCTGATTTGTGATTGTCAGGGGCATTTTTTTCAGTACAAGTAGATTTGGAGGTGGTTTTGTTTGTTGTTATAGAAATCTTCATATACTATTTTTAGAGGACATTTTATTTCATAGTTGTTTGCAGTATATGCCTTTAGGAATAGGAATGTATTTTTTTAACGACTTGATGAGATTTAAGTCTTAGATCTCAATCCTAAAGCTAAATTCCACTGCATTTTAAGTCTCTGTTCCATTGCCTTCAGTTGTATCTGAATTAATTTGTAATTTCCTCCTTTAAAATTCACAGTGAAAAAAGTCCCTTTATAGATTTAAGTGACTAGCCCTACATTTCATTCAAGTTACCTGGAGAAGAACAGATGACTTTGAAATCCTATGCATATTACCAAGAACCTTTTCTTTCCTACTAGGCCCACAACGGGAGGTGACTGCTTGCCTGGACAAAGTGAAGAAGCTCCAGGATAGGCCTGCACTTGGGCCAAGTAGAGTGTCAAAAATATTGAGCAGCACTTTTCAGAGAAAGACTGACAGAGGTAAATGTACTCTTTCAATCTTTTATTGGATTAAATGCTGGGCATTAATTTAGGGACTTCTTATTTTTCTTTTACAATTGACATGGATGGAGTCATGCATTTCACATACTCTTTACTGGTAAGAGAGAAAGAACAATATGATTATTAATACAAACCAGTAAACAAAGTTCAATGATAAATATGACAGTGGTTTAGCAAGATTCGGTGACAACGCACACGTGATTATGTAGTGCATAGAGGACAAGAATAGATAAAGCTGTCAGAGAGACCCTATCGTTGAGTCATGAGGTTCAGAAAGGATCCTTGCTGTTTAAAATTCTTCTCAGTGAGGAGTCTAGGTGTGGCTGGTTCCAATCCTAGTCCCAGATTTGGTCAATGTTTTATGTTTAAAGGGTTATTGGTTCACAATTAATCTTTATATCACTTAGCCAGAATTTAAAATTTAGCATGTTATTAGTTTCTTACTGAGGACCCAGTATGGCAGGGACTGTCTCAGTCTCAAGGAAGCATCTCTACTCAGGGAGAGATCCTGCTGTGCAGCCCACTGCCATGCAGGAGCGTTCAGTGGGCCCTGGGTTTCCAACTACTTGTAGAATAAAATGATATTGTCATATTTGTATGTCAGCAATACATCTGGGTCACTGTCCCAGACAGCACCTGCCTACCATGTTGCCTTCCACTCCCCAAAGTCTGCAATAAATTGGTTGCAGCCATCCCAACCTCCGCTGGTGGTTATGGATTAGACAGGGGAGAAGCACACAATCACAGCTATGTAAAACACTATAGCAGAAATGGTTTGAAAATAAGAAAGTTTCTTTTTTAATAATTTTTTTAAATCAAAGGTGTACTTGTAACTAGGGGGTGTTTTTTGGCTAGTAGCTTTTGATTCTCATTTCCCATGCTGGTTTTTTTGTTTTGTCGTTGGGGGGGTTTGGTTCGTTTGCAAACCCATTGAAATTTTTTTTTCTTCCTATTTTATTTTGACATCTCAACTTTTCACACCTCAGTTTTCTCTTAACTATAATAATAATTTATTACAGTGGTTATATCCCTTCTACACAAAAAATAGCGTTGCATTTTTATTGATACATAATATTACATACTTCCTGGAAAAAATAACAAAAATCAGGTTGCTTTGTTTTTTTTCTTTTTTTTTCTTCTTTTAGTGTTCTCCAAACTTAACAATATGTGGGTATCACTACCATTAAGACATCATCAAAAGTGGGATAAAAAAATAAAAGGATGTTAATATAGAAGAGGTTTATGCATAATTATCAAAATACTTTCTCATAAATCAAAGAAAATTGTTTAGCTTAAGCTGCAGTAGCACAGGGGTAGTAACTGTGTGACTTCTACAGCTGTATTTTTTGCATATTTGATCAAAATACTGAAGTTTTGGTTCTGGTAATAGTTCTAAATTGTGTCTTAGTATAGAGATTTGGAGAACTGATTTATTTCCAAAGAATTTCAGTGTCATTTTTCTGTCCTGGACTTCTCTGAGTATCTATATTAAAAATATTTAACATATGATTTCAGATATTAATTTATTGAAAATTTTAATGATAGAGAACAAAAAAGTCAGCTTATATGAAAAAGTTCCTGAGATAAAAAACTTCATAAGTTTTACTTATGAGAAGTTAATTAGAATCATACTCATGAATAGAATTTGAACAATTTTATGAAGTTTGTTTTGAAGCTCATAAAAATTTACTTTTTAATATATTTTAACAAATAATAAATATCTTCAATACTTTGTACAAATGTAAGGAAAAGCTAATACATTTCAATATCTTTTTTAGTTTTTTCATGCACTCTGCTGCTTAGCTATAATTTCAAATTTATAAAAGAAATATCTGCTGCAATATATTTTTATTTCCATAATATTTTTTTTTACAAAAAAGTAGTAAATTAGTCATTGTCAAAATAAAAGGAACTTTTATAATTCATCTATAAGAATCACTAGAAGTAGGATCATATCTGTTAAAATCTGATTTTTTTTTTAATATTTAAAGCTTTATAAAAAACCTTTAAATATAAGTACACTCAGCTGTTTGAAGGCTTTTAAGGATATTTGGACTAGTCTTCTGCTCTGAGCCTTCTAGAATAAATTAAATGGTTGCCCAATATTCACTGATGTTACAGTGAACATAGCCTACAGATTTTGGCAAAAGTCTACTCTTGTTTTTCCCATTAATAAGGTACTTTCATCAGCATTATATTGTGCAAGAGTAATTTTTAATTACCTCAGTCCTTTCAACCAAAATTTGTGTTCCATTTTTTTGTTTGTCTGTTTAATTTGCTATATGGAGCAAAAAAAAATACGGATTTGTATACAGCCATTTGTTTTCCCAAAAAAATAACTCTTTTTTTTTGTTTGTTTTTATTTTGTTTTGTTTTGCTGTGTATTTCAAGTGTATGTGGGAAATTCCTTCGCATTTTCGTTATATATGCATACTCTTAATTATTTGATGCTAAATCAATGAGTTTGTGAATAAGAGAAAAATTGCACTGAATTTTTGACAAATGATGGATGGTATCTTTTAGTAATTTCTAGAGATGCAATATAATCCTGAAAAATGATTGTTGATTGATTAACAGCTTTCTATGGGAACATATTTATATTAAAAAAAATTATGTAGAAAAAGCCTGCTCCATGATCTTACCAGACACAGAGGTGAGATTGACTTGCTTGTCTGTAATTTCCAGATCTTCCTTATTTCTCTTTTTAGAAATGGGGTTTTTCTTCCCCTTTCCCAGATGAATTAAATGAATCATGTTCTAGCACTAGTCGTCAATTGGTTTTGTGGGAATTCAGCTGTGAGACTGAATTTTCAATTCATGTTTTCTAAACATTATTTTAACTTGTTGTTTACTTGCCCTAGAATTTAAGCTCATGTAGATTTTTACCAGTTCTGAATCATTTATAAATCCTTTGAATATTACAATATTTGCATCTTTACATTTTTAAACTTTGTTGCTTTTCCTTTGCTTGGACTACTTTGGAGTTTATCTCAAGTTCTTTATGCTCTCTCATGCTTTTATTTTGATTTATTTTGCCTACTCCTGTTCAAAAATTGCCATATTTTAGTATCCTTCGGTCATGTTCTGCACACTTTGTGATACATTTGTCTTTACTGCTTGACACAGGCATTAATAGATACTTTGTTATTAGAATTGTATCTGAATACCACAGACACACAAGAATGTGATTCTTTTTTTTAAGGATATACTTTTATGGGAAGATATTCTGTTGGTGTTTTGAAAGGAAAAATAAACAGAGATCCTAGAACATGTACATAGAAAGAGAAGACATAGAAAGTGAAAATTATCAGATTAAGTTCCTTTATGAGAAAATATACCTCTCTCAGAGCAATTTTTGTTTCCATTTTGTAACTGTAACTGTGTTTTTTAGGGATCTCTCCTAAGTTTCTAGAAACAAGAAATTTTCTATGGGAAGTAAAATTAAAGGAAATTGCAGGTATCTTCATGTCATATGCGGGTATGGACTGAATATTATATACGAGATACTTTCAAATCATAAGTATTTTCTTTTCACGATTTTTTAAATTATTATTCTTTTTCCACCTTTCCTTCTTTTCTCATATTTCTTCTTTTCTCATATTTCTTCTTTTCCTGCATTTCTAGCTTTTATTTTTACACTGATCTTATTTTCCACTCCTATCTGCTTTTCTGTCTCTACCCAATTCCTGATATTTTTTTTTTTTTAACCTCTTTATGTCCCCAACTCTCTGTCTACTGTCTTCAGAAGTATTGGCAACCACATTAGTGGTACCAATCCAGAAATGGCCAGGGCCTGTTTCTCAACAGGTAAGAAAAAAATCTTCAGATATATGGTTTTTACAAACTTTAAATATTTTTTCTACATTTATTTTTCTGCAGTAAATAAGTTCTGTTTTTTTTTTATTTCTATATATATATTTATTCAAGATATAAATTTATTCAAGAATTATTTAGATAGTTTGTCTAACTGGAGAACAACACCTGAATTTTCTTCTTGAGAAGTTAGATGAGTGCTTTTCTCTCGAGAAAGGGCCATAAAAATGAAATAAAAAAAAATACTAATTATTTCAGGATAACTGGAATGACTGATTGTAACTAGGCATTTTCAAAGGCTTTGTTTCCTCAGAAGAAAATAAAAGAACATTCTGACAGTGATTGTTTTAAAATGATACAGGCTGCTTGTGAGCGTGACTGATATGCCTTTAATATTGAAATTACCTCAGATTATGCTGTATCTCATAACACTTTCATATCAAATGCAAACTTTCATAACTGATAATAAGAAGTAATCTAAAATTATTCAAGTACTTTAAAATTACATTTAAAAAAACCCTTTAAAAATTATATATATAAAAAAGAAACAACAGAAAAATGTGATCAAAAGCTGTTCATTGCCACAGAATAATAATTATGGAGGCTGGTCTTACTGTTTTTGGAAGCTGCTGATATAATTTATTTTTCTGTTGTTTTAATAAAAGTAGACAGAAAAATCTTATGGATCCAAATGGGCAGGCATGTAGTGTAGGAGTGGAACCAGTATGGTAATTGAAAGACATTATTGCTGATATAACAAATATCATACAGAAAATATGCAGACCTACCTAATACATAACTTCTCCGCCAAGATTCACTGCTGAGACTTGAAGCGGACCATTAGTTTTGTACCAAGGGAGAATGAGTTTCAATTTCTGGTATTGTATTGGGCTAACCTTAGCCAGCTGTCAAGCTTCCTACCCAGTCACTCTCACTCCTCTCCGACATCAATAGGAAAGCTGGACAAAAAAGGATGGAAGAGTTTATGGGTCAGTTACTATCACAGGTGAAAAAGACTCAAGTAGGGGATGATCAATTTAATTTACTGCACATTAAAAATAGAGTTGGAAGGTGAAAAACTAAGACAGTGAAAACACCTTCACACTCATACTCTCTCTCTCTCACACACACACACATACACACACCTGCATTCACAATCCTTCCCAAGTTCAGCCTCATTCCTTTGTTCCCAACTGTTCTACCTTCTCCCTCACCAAGTGGTACAGGGTATAGAGAACAGGGAGTTTTGATCAGTTCATAACAACTCCTCTCTGACTCCTCTTCCGCTCCAGCATGGTTCCCTCTCACTAATTGTACTCCAATAACTGTTCCTGCACAGGTCCTTTCCATGGGAGGGAGAGAGACAACCTGTTTCATTGTGACCTTCTTCACAGGCTGCAGGGAAATGGCTGCTCTTATGCCCAGAGCACCTCCTCCCTCTCTTTCTCCACTGACTTTGGTGTCTGCAGGGTTGTTCCTCAAAGCTTTTTTTTTTCCCTCATGCATCTTTCTCAATTGTTGCACAGCCTTTTTTATCCTTTATTAAATACACTCCCAGAGGCACCCTACCCATGGCTGAGGAGTTCAGATATGTCCTGCAATGCATCTGTTTTTGAGCTAGACAGAACTGTCTGCGTTTGACATGATTGTAGCTATTTGTGTCTTCTCATGGTGAGTTCCAAAAGTCCCCATGGAGGGACCAATCTAAAATAAAGACTTTGGGGATTTATTTCTAAGTTGATATATTCTTTCATTTTAGACAGTCATGAAAACAAACATCATAATACTCAGAAACAGCTTGAAGTAAATTATCAAAGTGTCCTGTTACTACATTAGAGCCTAACTGACTTAATTTTTACCTGCTTTTGCTCCTTCTGAGGAATCTGTAGGAGCATATGGTGGCTTCATGATGTAATAGCTCCATACAAGTTGTAAGGTAAAAAAAAAATAAAAAAGTTTCAGTTTGAAAGACAAAATTATAATATACCTTAAAAGACCATGAAGCCCACTCATTTTAGAAATGCAAAATTACAAAATAATTTTACTTAATGGATTTAGTAATGAAAACAGAACTATTTCCACAATGGTTTTTAACTATTTATAATGAAGTCTAGTTTCCACTGCTGTCACGTGAAAGGGAAGATTGTCTCAAACCCTTTGTGTTTGTTTAGTTTGTCAGAGCCCAGGAAAGCTGAGACTCTGGTGTCTGACCAGCCTGTCAGCGTCCCATAATGGGGACCCTTCATGGAACAGTTTGCTCAATCAGAGAGCAGTTTGATTGACTTGTTCAGGGTCACGGGTAAACAGAAAGACGCCCTTCTGGGTCCCCACACCTTTAATTGGTCTGTCGGGGTCCCAGGAAACATCCACGGACACATGCCAACAGCATGAGAGAGACCATCTCCCAGGCCTCCATAGTTGAATGTGCTACCCACTGCTGGCAACAGTGAGCACCCTTGAAGGACTCACACTAACAGCTAACCCCCATGCAGCATGCATAGAGTGCAGATCTTTCCCAACAGGAGTCTCTCTGTGGGGGAGATGACAGGTTCAGGTTCAGCCTGTTGACTGATCCCTGAAGTTACAACAGAGTCCTCTCCCCATTTTTAACTCAAACTATTTTTATGTTTATGTGGAGCTTGAGTAGCTCCAGTCATGTTCAGTGGGGGATGGTCATACCTTTGAGGTTGGTAGCATCGGTTTTACATCAGAGGTAACTTTTGGGATTGAGGTGTGTATCTGTGATTTTACCACAGTTGATGGTTTAACAGCAAGAAATCTTCTCTTTTCTCTCCTGGTTGACAGTTGCTATGCAGCTTATCAGCTACAAGATACCACCAAGTTCCCCCTCTCGGAAGGATTTCAAAAGAGCCTGGCCGCAGCATCTCTAATCCCCCTTAGCTGGTATTGTGTGTTGGAAGTTGTGCATGCTAACTTCATTCCATGCAGGGAGTAGCAACTGTAGTTTCTCACTATAATTTTCTATAGAGTTATAACCATGTCTGTAAGTTTCCACTCTGTTCCACCCTCCATTTTTCCCCCCTAAGCATGTAAGCTGACTGCAATTTTCCTAACTTTCTAGTTTCTTTAATTTTACCCTCAGTCTTCCCCACAATTGGTTTATGCTACTGTTCAGGTAAGTTAAGACCACAATTTTCCTTTTTATCTGACTTCTAACCATGCTGCCTGTGGAGTGATATAGCTATTTTATTATGCTTATAATTTAAATGAAGAAATATATAGGTATATTGATGCACATTCAGAAGTAAACCACTCAGATGTAAACCACTTAGCACAATTGATCTAGAACAAAACTATATCATCAGTGAACCTGAAAGAACCCATAAAGTCAATTTGCATGCCTCTTGCTCCACTCCAGACATTAAATAAATTAATTGAAATTAAAAACAGAAAGAAAAAAACACCTTCTATTTAATTAAAAGTGCTCAGAACACTTCTGTTCAGTCCTTCCCTTCTCACCCTCTTCTTTAAGTGACAAATAGATTTCAGTCACAGAGTAATACTGTTGTAATTCTCTAATTATGCTCTGTGTTTCAAAAGGATAAAGCACTCTTAAAGAATTATGAAAAAGAATGAAAATGGTATTAACGCAAGTATTAATAAATAGAATGTTCTTTTCCAGAGATGTTTTAAGAGACTTTTGTTTATGATGTAAGAATGTGTCCATTTCAATTAGCCAAAGTATATCATTAAGAAACTATTTCTGCAATGAATAACATCATTGAGAGTAACTGAGCTTGTTTTATCACTGATTATTTTTATATTTTCTGTGAAATGGCAGTTTTTCATTCCACTGTGGTATGGAAGAAAAGGGGAGGGGAAGAAAAAGAATTTTCATTCCCAATTTATGTGAGTAACATTCCCTTCAGCTCATAAATAGAGGAATCAATTACCTCAGAATCTATATGAAGATAATTTTGCCTTTGCAGATAATGAACTGTTTTTAGTAATGAAACTGAAAATGAATCCATTACTAATAATGAGGCTGAGAATGCAATAGATTTATACACAACCTCTTCTGTCAAAGACACCACATAAATCATAGAGTAAATAAACAGAGAAAGTCAAGGACATTGAAACCACAGAAAATATACCCTTATATAATATAAATGTACAGGGGATGGTGCCTGAAAGTTTAAGTTCATATTACTAGCCTGTATCTTGGAAAGAAAAAAAATGTTCTGTACTCCAGGATTTTATGTGTTTTGTAAATTGCAGTTGCTGAATTTAATATGTTAGTAATCCATTATATAAATTAGTAGTCCATATTCATGGACATCTGTTACTAAAATTTCAGCATAGCATATGTTCTTTGCCAATAAATGGTTTGTTAAAAGAAGTATGTTTAGTATTCTTAACAAAATAAGAATGTGGAAGAGCACATGGATATTTCCCTCTTTATCTGCAGTCCTACACTTCTTGCTTAAGAATCAAAAAGAATTAGTTTCCCTGACTATGATTTTCTGTCATAAACCTTAGGGGCAGTCAGGTGATGCAAAGGTGATTGAAAGGATGAGAGCTAAGATTTACAGACTCATTTATGTTAAGAGCAGAGGCACCAGTTGTATGTCTGCATATATTAAGCCTAAAGGCTTGCAGTGAACGAATAGTTCTTTTGAAAAACTATTCGTTCTTTATTTAAAAACTTCAAGAAATGTGCCAGTCTTCATTCCACTTGATAGTTTGTCTGTTTCACCACATAAGTGAAAACTGGTCTGCTATGAAATTTTTGAACATGATTGGTTTTTCTCAGATATTAGCTAAGTCTATTAACTTTACAGTCAGTATTTTCTCCTGTGGCTATGCTAGTATACTATGGTTAGACATTTAACTTTTTTCACAGATACTGTTCATCTTATCTCACTGGAATCTTCATAATTTCTGAACCAATACCAAAGTGTTTTTCCAGAACAGTCTCCAGACTTTCAGTAGCTTCATAATCTATGGACAAGTGCCTCTCACTTCATTCCTCTGACGTTCAGTGTTTTTAGTTTTTAGAATAATCATCTTAACCGCTTGCCTCTCAAGAACTTTCTGATGTACTAACACAGGCAACATTTACTGCCAGTTGTGCCACTCTTTGTTTCTTCCCTGATGAGGAAAATATTAAACAGGTGAGATTTAAAATATCCTGTGCCTTACTATATACTTGCCTTACACAGAATAGGGGAGTGAACAGTGAGAAAGGCTGAGTATTATATTTTTATGTTGATTTTGCTACAGTTACAAATCTTCTACTTTAGTAGAGATGAGAAACTGTAGATGTACCAATGGTTTTAATGCCTTAATATTTAGATCATATTTGAAGGAAATTTTAGTTGTCTAAGTGTTTTGAAAATAGTCATCTTAAGATTTGATTTGGCTCTTCATTGAGTTTAGTGTAATGAGTCTAAGGGGTCTAGTGAAGCTTTAAGGTATTTTCAGTGGAACATTCCATTACTTAGGAATTCATTAAGAATAAATCCATCTGTGTAACTAAGATGATAAGCTATGCATTTCCACAGTGAAAATATAAACATAAATAAGAAAGAAAAAATGCAGCAATCTCTTCAGGAAAAAAAAAAAAAAGATTCATTTAAAAGACTGTTCAAAAGAAGGATGAAGGAAATCTTTATTAGATCTCTGTACTTGAAAAATCTTCTAAAGTTCTCTAAAAAAAAGACCAAACTAAACTTTTTTCAAATGAAAAAGTTTATCTGATTTGAAGTAAGGTGTACTTATGTGTACAATATCATTATGCTTACTAGTTCAGTTTCTCAGACATTACCTAATAGAATAGGATGGACTTTCTTAAGGAATTAAGAAGAAAATGTTATTATTCTTGCTGTTTCTAAATGTTTATCTCTTCTTGAAAGTGTTTATTGATAGATAGAAATGAAAAACTAAAGTAGCTTCTCTGTTATTTACAGTGGAGACTGAGAGCTCAAAGAAAGAACAAAATAGTCAATTCCCTGATTATAATGCAAAGGACTAGGGTAAAAATAAAATAAATTCTCGATGGTTATCATGAAATTGTGTTTGTATTACCCGAATTCTAAAAAAAGAATAAGAAACCCCCTACAAATCTCAAAAGAAATACTTTTGAACAGTGGAGGCTATGCCAATTGCTTTTTTTGTTTCTCATATACCTCTTATTTAATCAGTTTTTAAGTTTTCTGTAGGTTTATGAATCTTGAGTATTTCAATAAGTACAGTGTTTCTAAATAAATCTTTACATTTAAAACACTGTAATAATGTTCAAAAGGAAAATTTTTGAGCAGGTTAGTGTCTGAATGCACACATCCATTGTCGTATACACAAAGGCAGTAAGATTTTAGCAGAAATCATATTTAAAACAAATAGCAAACATGACTTCTTCATAAAATTATATTTTTAAGCCACAGATAGCTGACAGAAGGTAATTGTCCATGTCTCAGATAACTAAGATGCGATAACTATGCTGAGATAATAAAAAGTTATCTCATCAGCACATCTGAGAAAGTCTGTGAATAGTAGTTCCAAGAAAATCAATGTTTATGTCACTGCAATATATTCTCTTTAAACATGCAATACATATTTTTGTAATAAAAAATATATAATCTCACTTTTTGGATGTGGAGGTTGTGACAGCTGGGGTTTTTTTTGTTTGTTTGTTTGGTTGGGTTTTTTTAATTTTTTTTTTTGGGGGTGCTTTTTGTTGTTTTGTTTGTTGGTGGGTTGTTTTGGTTTTTTTTAAATCTGTTTCTTTTATCTTTAGAAGAGTTCCATATTTACCAAATTGAGTTGGTATAATCAGTGCACTGACTGGAACTGAGAAATATCTCCAGTGTACAGAAGTACACAACACAATTAATTTTGCTTCTTCCCCACTTCTAAAATATTGCTAGTAGTTTTGTTCTCTTCTTAGGGCACTGTCAATACCTTTGACTGCCTCTTCTTTCCCTGTGCCACACTGAAGCCTTGGTCTTTCACCTGGTTTAGTTATATTTTATCGAGTCTTGGTGGAGGGGAGACATTGTCTGACTTGTGGGGTATGTGATATTGCACCATCAATTTATTATTACCTAAGGTAGGAACATTTACATCAGATTATATGAAAAAGGTAGATCTGTCCTTTTGAATGTGTTTTCATGTTACGCAATAATTTCAGTGAGATTAGCTCACAGGTAGGCAGAGTTTGTAAGAATTAAGGTTTTTTTATTTTTTTTTCAAGCAACAGAAAAATCTTCTGTTAACTGGACTCATTTAATAAACCTTGAAACTATATATTCTACGGAGAAATTGATTTATTTTTTACAGGAGCTAATAACATTTTCCTTTATTAGTAAGAGAGTAATTTTATTAAAATTTTGTATGACTCTTCCTCATAGACCTTATCCTCTCTTTGTTGTACTAAAGTATTTCAAGAGCTTTTTAAAAAAACCAACAGTCTTACAGCTTGCTTTAGCCTCCCTAACTGGAATACCAATACTATTTCCAAACTAAAAACCATGTCACATCTCTTTATAAAATATTGTTTTTAAAGGTAAAAAAAGGGGAGTTGATTTTTGTTTTTTGATGATTATTTCCAGGGTCTTAAAAGATGCATTTTTTTTCCCCAGAAAAGGATGTATGGAAATAAATTAATTTATTACATTTCATCTGTATTTCTTAATATTCCTTCCCTTATTAATTTTTTTGGCTTTTTAATTAGATCAGATCTAAGAGTTTCACCTTGATTCCATATGAAATTAAAGACCACTTAATCACTCGTTCCAGGGCAAGTGCACTTCTCTTAAGCAACATTTATGTTAATTTTGTTCGAGACAAGATTTTGCTGTCATTCACTAGCATGACATTCAATTGGTGTCCCAATTATGTGAATTTTCTGAATGCATAACTGTTAAATGAAACATGAATAATAGAAGGCAAAGCACATGAAATTCAAAGCAACTTTTTTTTTTTTTTTTTTTTTTGTATGCCTTTGTCTGATTTCTACCCTTGCTGTACATGCTTTTTGGACTCCACATGTTCTATGTCCTTCCTTTTAGAAGGCATAAATGGAAAGTGTTTTCATTCATTTCCTTGCAACCAGTTTGGCAGAACACTTCCAACAAGTGTCCAACAAGTGTGTAGTGGAAACATTTTCAGAGTACCAAACACTTGATAGGGGGTCTAAAACTTTGTGTTTGGTCCTCCTTTTCTGAAATCGATTGATTCTTTTTAATAAGGAATGCATGCTTCTTTTTTTTTTTCCTCAGTCATTGCTGTGCATGCAATTTCTTATCTGTCAGAAACCACAAGACTAAAGATAGTTGGCATATATATTTAAAAAGTACTGTGGTTAGAAAGAGAATGCATAAATTTGTGCTTGCTCTTTCGCATGCTTTTCTCTCTGTTGAATTATTCATTCAAAAAGTGGGGAAAACAATACTAGAATCAGTGTTGGAGACAGAAATGCTAACCCTTTCAAGAACACTGAAGTTCTTATTAACATGCATTGACCTCAAACTATTTTTTATGTTGATAGCACTACTCTATGACATAGTTGGCTTAGAAGAGACAACTTTGAAATTAATGGTTAACCATTTCAGTCAGTCCCTGTGTCAAACACGGGAACTCACAAACAACACATATTTCATCCCAAGAAGACATGAGCTAGCCTGAAATCACCATGTTGTATCTCTGATAGAAAGGCTTACTTTTACTTTGAAAGAATACAAGACTAGTTGTGACATATTTTTCTTCAGTGCATTAAGCAAATACAGAACTGAATCCTCCTCTTAGCAGCCAATAAATTCCAAACACAGTACAGCAACCTCTTTGGTACTAGCAGTAAATGGGCAGAGAGTCTGAAGACAATTAATTGTGAGTTCTAAGTGATAACTGAAGTTCTTGCACAGAGTTATTTCTCTGCTAAGCAATATTAATTTATTTTATGAGATTTATAGTTAACTTCTGTCTCTTACTTGGCATTGCTCCAGCAACCAATTCTGGATCCAAGGTACACCTTCTGATGAAGTCTCAGACATGTTTTTGTAAATGCTGAATGAGACCTTATATTTTAACTTCAGCTAAATTTTACAGAAATTACTGCCTTTTTTATGATATCTATTAAGAGATGAAATTCACTGTAATATAATTTCCGTTGATTTTTTTTGAGAGAGAGACTGTTTTGTGGGGACACTTCAGAAGAAAAAGATTGGAGTAAAGAACTGTGACAGAGCTCATTATGGCAGCTGAAAATTTGTATTAATACAAAGTTTTTTATTTTTACTCTTTTACTATTATAATCTAAGAGTGGAATCTTATGTGAGTATAGCATACATTCCCTATAATATGTGCATATTATTAAATCTTTTATAGATTCAGTATTGTACCTTCAAAATAATGAGCAAAGGGTCATATGATTGGCATTGGTATTATTTTCCTGTTTTGGTCACTGAACATTTTTTCTTTTCTTTATTAAACTCTACATTGTAATCATAATTAACTGGACAACTGAAAATGGAAGAATTAGCATTAATTTCCCAGACAATGAAAGACTCAAATACAGGACTGTGTAACCAGAAGAGCTAGTTACTGTGAATCAACTGATCCACAGTAATTTTGTGTGCCTCCATTTTCCCATGACAACTGTGAAGTGACAGGATATAGAAGATGTGTCTGCCCTTGTAGCAGAGCGGTTTTATGAGTTGCTGTGCATCACATGACATACTGTAGCATGGTACTTCACAGATATTTATTACACTTGAGCACTTCGAAGTTAAATTGTATAGTACAGGAAAGGACTTAGTTTGGACCTTAATTGTAAATCTCTGATAATTCTCTTTGACATATTTTTTGCTATTTTATATTTGTTGTTTCAGTAAACATATCATAATGCTGCGAGATATTTTTATTATGCTTTATTTATGGATAAGTTATCAATTTATAAGTTTCTGTTCCCTGAATTTATGAAGTCATACGTTACCTTATTATTGTAAATATTTTCTGCTTCCTGTTTAATTGTGAAAACATTTCCAGATTTGATGTCAGTCAGTACTTCCAACTGTTTATCAAACAAACTTAGTTTAACTGTAGTTTAATCTTTCATCTGGATCCTAAAGTCGAGTGTGGAAATTTATTAGAACTCTAATGTATTATCACAAAAGGTGATGAAACATCACCGGTATTTGTCCTATTTGGTTTTATAACTTGGGAATAAATCAGTATACAAGCTGTCATAGAGAAAAGTTGCCGTGAAAGAGCTGAGTTCTTGATGATATCCACCCAGTTCTGACAGACTAGTTTAATCTGTTCTGGACTGGAAGGGCAAAGGAGCAATCAACAAACCTTGCCACATAACTGCTGCTAACTTCACACCCTCATAACAGACTTAAAGTGGGAAACCAGTGGTTGATAGAAAAAATGTGTGAAACCCCCTGGTTTGCTGGAGGTATGGAGGGAACCAAGGAGACTGGGCTAGGGCTGTTATCGCAGAGTCCACAAGTGTCTTAAACAAGTGGTGTTGGGAAGTGTGCAGGTGCCACGAATGAGACAGGGCTCTCCACTGCTCTAACCATCCTGGCTAGCACTTAAAATAGAAAAAAAAAAAAAAAA
>VXAY01006939.1:0-63524 GCA_013399855.1 Oxyruncus cristatus | reverse complement strand
AAAAAAAAAAGAAAGAAAAGAAAAAAAGAAAAAAGAAAAAAGGAAAAAAAAAAAAAGAAAGAAAAAAAAAAAAGATCACATATCACTAAATAATGTGGGTCTTGTTTTGTGCCCAGCTGACATCAATATCCAGTTACACAAAGAGATAGTTAAAAAAAAAAAAAGTAAAGTGAAGGAAAGACTAACTGCTGCTTCCTGGATCAGGACTGCCAAAAAACATGAATATTGGTAACAGAAGAAAGGACAATTTTATCTTATTCTAGATGAAGAACAAATGCTTATTTTCTTGCTGGACATACAGAAATTCTGAATTTAATAGAGTAGGACTATTAATTGGGTGAAAAGGGCAAAAATATGATGTTTTATAATCATCTCAAGTTGCCTGTTGTAATTTTTGTACTTTTCTCTTTTCACAGTACTCTTACACCACTGTAGCATAAAATCACCCAACAATCAATGGTGAGGGAATTTCTCCTGAATTAAATCATACTCATTAGATTATTTTAAAGCAGTTATTTTGTTGCAATTCATTTTTATAGGTTTCATAACTCCTTTCAGTGCTCTAGCGCTTCAACTCAGATGACAGATGTTTTCTGCAATAGATATTTTATTTTGAGGAAATGGGTTTTTCAGAAAGTTTTCTGAAACTGTGGTGTGAATAAAAAGTTTATATCTGTGACCTTGGGAGCTGGGCTCTGTGTCTCAGGTTTTCCTGAAGATAAAGGTTAAGCTTTAATACTTAGACTTAAAATGTTCTTGTTGTTATAATACTCATTTCAGTGATGATGTAGTCAGTATTCTAGTGCAGATTCCCGCATTGTGTGAAGTAACTGGAAAAATGGGTCTTCAGGTGCCTGGGCACAGGCAGCATCATCACACCTGGAGTCACAGGGGGTGTGAGTGGCCTGATACCTGCCAAAGCCACAGCCAGGTCATGTGACATATCTGAGCAAGCCTGTTTGAGAGACAGCAACAGTTGGGAGGGTGGGAGGAGATGGAAAAGAGGAAGAAAAGGACCTTATTTGGGACAGAGTGTTTCCTTAACTATTTTCTTTTAACTGTTTGCTTTCTTTTTTCCTAATACCTGAGTGGATTATCAGAAGTTTTGTGCTAATTGGCAGTAGTTAAACAAAATAAAATTTCACAAGTTTGTGAAACAGTTTGTACGTTGCATATCTCTTGGTTTCAGTATGTCCACTCTCAAATGCCATTCAGTAAAAATGGGGTGGGTGTTGCCACTACTTTCTTCAGACAATCTCAAAGTAACCCGTGAATGTTTTGCAAGAGACATATAATGTGGGTTAAGCACTGCCAAAAAAAACTTGCTGAAGAAATGAGTAATTTTCTTCTGCTGCCTAAAGCAAAAAGGGACAGAGAACAAGTAGTAAGCAAAGCTGAAGCAGATAATGTTCTAGATCATTCGTTTGTGATAATAAAGGGATAAACATGCTAGTAAAAGATGTCCAATGACAGCTGATCTTTTAGATGTATGTACTCTGGACTACCTTCTCTGCTGAAAGAATGAAAATATTTTTCTTCATAGGTTTATAGTGATTTCCTATATATGTTGATATTTGTGACTTTTCTCCTGTGTAAGCAAGCACTGTCATCTTTCTCTCAGACTGTATTTTCATTATTAAAACTTAGGCTTATATTTCTAGTAATCCTCCTGACACATTTTTGAGTATGCACACGTACTCTGTTTTCCAAGTGGAGCTCTCAGCAAGCCCTCCAGCTACTCAAAATAACTCTTACGTTTTAGTTGGTGGAGAGAGTGAGTTAAACATGATAATTTTGCTTCAGAATTGAGCCTGTAGGAATATATTCAATTCACAGACCATACACAATCATTTTCTTGCTGATGTTCTGCTCTGTTAAGGGGGCCTGCAGCAATGTCAAATTTGATAGTGTTCCACTCTCTAAAGCATGGGCAAAGTGATTCCGATAACAAAAGACAAGGCAGCACTCTGAATGAGCTGTGGAGACAGAAAGGAATAGAAATAGCTCTGTTTCAGTATAACCAGGGTGCATTGCTCTGCAGTTGTCATGTGAATTGTGACTTGAAAGTGGGCTGCAATCATGCTGGTTTAGGGATTATTTTGTTTTGTTGTAAGCTCATTTGTTAACAAAGAGCTTGGTATCTCTAAGGTGAAGCTAATGGCATTTTTTAAAAATTTTTAACTATAGTGAAAAAGCATTTTTCATTTAATGAATGAATAGATGTTTAGTGTTAATTACCAAATTTTTACCTCATTAGAAAATAGATCATTTTATAACTGAAAGCATAATTCTATATTTGTGATGTACCAATATTCAGTATGTGTAGAAAATAAGTGCCATTTTGTCAAAATACAAAATAATTAGTCATTATCATCAGAACCTTCTACAACACTTCAAGAGGGGCTAAACAGAAAAGGTTTGCTACTTGCTGCTACATGAAAATGCATTTGTCACAGATATATTTATTCTGAATCTTGTGTATTATTTCGTCATTGTATCATACTTACACAAAGTGCATATGCACAGTTATGCAATCTAGAAACACCTACATCCTTTTTCTATTTTTCTTAGTCTAATAACATGGGGATTTAATTAATTATGTTTCTTTCACATATTTAAAGTATTTCTTGATACTGTTGATTTCACGGATGAGTCACTTGGTGTAAATGAGTTTGAGTGTTACTGTTCATGTGAAGTAACATATACTTTTATTTTTTCTTTTTTCCTTAAGTCTTGGCTATGTACAAGAATCCCTTTGACACATGTAAGGGCAAATTCAGGAGAGACTGATTCTCTCTGTGGATTCTGGAGTCACAGTGTACAGGATCAAGGATCTTGTAGTACTGTGTATTTGGTTTGAGAAGCATCACGGCTGTTAACGGGTTTCAGAAGAAGTTTAAGAGTAGATTTGGTGTGCAGAAGAGGACAGAAATGAGAAAGAGTCCCTTGACATTTAGAAAACATAAAAAATAAAGAAAAATATAAAAGATATAGAGGAACTGTCCTCATATAATACTTCAGAACAGAACTGAATGAATATTGTTTTCTTTTTGTAGTCTGAGTGCTAACATGTATTCCTAAATATGTACCGTCCTTATGAAATTAAAGCACAAAAGTTTACAACTGAGGTCTGTTCTTGAACGTGCTGTACAGTCTTGAGCTT
Source organism: Oxyruncus cristatus (assembly GCA_013399855.1). Lineage (NCBI taxonomy): Eukaryota > Metazoa > Chordata > Aves > Passeriformes > Cotingidae > Oxyruncus > Oxyruncus cristatus. The sequence continues at coordinate 60,361 of VXAY01006939.1, read as the reverse complement.
GCTTTGCACCTTCACACATGTTAAATTTGCACTTCCATCATGTTTTTTATGCCCTGAGCCTGTTTAAACAGGAGGTCATTTTTATAGCACTAACAACTTGTCGACTAGTGAATGTGCACAAGTATTTATATCGTACAGAGCCCAGCATAAACTGAGATTTTGGTTCAGAAAGGAAATGATTTCCTTTGACAGCAAAGGTTCCTTTCTGTCTTCTCAAGGAATTAATTCTGTGAGTTTTTCAATTATTTTCCATGCTACATTGTTATAGACCCTAAACTATAGATGTATTAGAGAGTGTGCCAATCCCTTCAGACACTCTGTAAAGCTTGTGGGCTGCGACTTCTTAGTTTCCAATCGCTTCATAGATGTACATGCCAGGGTAATGAGATCAAATAATGACCTATTCATCATCAGAGACCTTTTGGGTCTGTTCATTTAATGAAGTTTTTGGAAGTAGGTAACCTTTTCATTTTTCACTTCATGGAGTTTTTCTCCTAAGTAAGGAGAAAAAAAAATCTTGCCTCTCTTGTTTTACATCTATTGGCACACTGTAAAAGAAATTCCTGAAAGAAGTGTAGGCAGGGTTATTGATAAGGTCGCACTAGTAGTTTTATAGCACTGATAGACTAGCTTGTTTACATGTGTTTAGCCCCTGGATTGATTCCCATGAATCACACAATTAGAGGATATTTCTGTACAGACACTGAGTCATAAATGTTTTTCATGTTTGGACGCTGGTATATAGACTGCAACAGAGGTTGCCTTTCTAATGGTGAAATATTCTCATGGATTCTGATGCAAGTTACAGATTTTACACATGAATGGAAGCCACAGTGAGGTATTTACAAAGTTCAGTAGTGTACTAATGTAGCTGCATAGCCATTGACATACAAAACTAAGTGTGATAAATTCAGTTTGAATTTTGTGGAAAACTTATGGAAAAGGCATCTATATTTAATAATAGTCTTTAATAATTTTACTTGCCCTTCTGTTGACAGTACATATTAAAAGACTGTTGCATCTAGAACCTGACTTTCTAGAGGTTTATCAAACAAAAACCCCACAGTAAGAGGAAGAGCAGTAAAACAGATAATAGCCTGGGACTGAATACTACGTCCTCTTCTATGCAAGTTGTGCACAGGTTACTTACAAACAGATAGGCAAGGACTTGATTATACTGGAAAGTGGAATTAGAATTCCTGACTATGGTACCTAGATTCTGTGCACATTACACAGACTGCAAATTGACTGTCTTGCTATAAAGGTTGAAAAGGAGTATATTGAAAAGGATACTTTATCTGAAGCTGTCAGAAAACATCTACACAAGTTCACTGCTTAGAAAGCTCTTCTTTTTAGGTACTGCAACCCTTCACAGAGCTTTTCTGTTAAAAAAGACAGGATTTAAGGCAATATTAATGTCATCTTAGTGTGGTAGGTCAGTGGTTAGGTTTTGCCAGGAAGCATTAGATCTGGCTTAAAACTCCCTTTACACTGAGTTTTGCAACCTGTAAATCTCTGCACAAGATATTGTCAGTCTGGCTTGTCAGATATCTGATTACTTTTGTTGCAGCTGTGTTATTGTGGAAGAGAATCACTGAGTCAGAGGGAAGATGCCTGTACTGCAGGGATCAAGATACGTAGGGGTTTCTGAGAGTTACTTCAGGGACTGACTGTTAATTTGAAGGTAAGCACTCACTGGATAAAATGTAAAGCTGAGATTTATACATCCACTTCCACTGCTTGTCTATTGCATTGGAAGAGTCTGTGAATCCTTTTATTGAGGCTGTCAGGTGTTTGTACACAAAGAGAGGAGTTTATATGCACCACAGATGGATTAAACTTGAGCACAATGCTAAAAGACAGAGATAAAATAGTTTGTACTACGTGTATGTTACATGCAGATTGCAGTAAGCCAGTCTCTATTAGAAAGTATATTTTTCAAGGCAGATTTCAATAGAGATTAGGAGTCAATAAAATTGAAAGGGAAGTTGTTCAGAGGAAGGGATTTGTCTTTGTGGGTCCACTTTGAGAGCTTCTCAAAGGCAATATTATCACAGTGTCCTCTCATCAAAATGTTCATGGGGCTTTATTTTATTCCCTGCAGCAGTATGAAATATAGTGCATTATTAAATTCTTTTGCAGTTTAAGGGGAACGCTTTTTTTCTTTTTTTCTTAGGTTGATTTCATGGTAAAAAAGGCAACTCTGAGAATGGCAGTTTAAATCTCAAGAGTCACGGATTAATCAGTGCATACTGCAAGCACATATGTCTGGGTGTTAAAAAACACTGACTGTGATACAAAGACATGAAAACTCATTATTGACTGACTGAACATTTTTTTTTTTTCTAAATTGTCCCCAGGTACCGGTGAAGTGTCAGAATGTTGAAATGGATGAATCCACCTTACTCTAGGCCCTACCCACATTAAGGCCTATGCAAACAGTGCTCTTTATGTACTACTGAGTTTTTCTGAATTCACTGCTAATCACTTCAATATCTATCATACATTAATCAGTTATGAATGTCTTGGAGTTGAAACTTTCACTATGTTTTCTGTACTTTAATTTTTATTCCAGAGAGAGAATTTACATTTCATACAGATTTGACCTTTTCCTTAATTATAGGTACTTTGTTACTTCCTATTAAACATTCAGTATTCACATGTCTTGGGTAGCTGAGATGCATTTCATATCCTCAGAAGTGATTATTACAGATTATTTTGAGAAAAATATTGATTTTATAGACTAACAACCAAATTCTTCACAGTCCAGTCCCTTTATAATTGCTTAAACATGTATACAATGAGTGCAAAGTAGGTGGAAAATTATGCTACTTTCACTTGTAGACTGATTTATTAACTTCACTAAGGTTTATATGACTACATAGCTTTGAAAATAAAATCAAACAAGTTGTGTATTTGTCTGTTGTTGAATACAATTCAAATACAGTTTGAGTTTCTGGCTAAATAAAGTGAACTGGCAAGACTGAAAGCTCACATCATGACATGTAGTGGTAAATATTAGAAAAAAGTTTCTGTTTCACAGTTCTGATGTATAAAATTTATTTCTGATTAAGATGCTTAAGGAACATGTAATGTATTTAGTAAGGAACAGTGTATGTAAAATATTTTGAAATATTTTAATTCATATTTTCCTTTATGAAAATTCAGTTTATATGATACAAATTACTATTAGGCTCCGAAGATGTAACAAAATATTTTTGTTAATAAATATTGTTTTGGAATTACAGGCAATATTTCCAAAAAAGATGTAGAATTAGTGTCATGTTAAACTAAAAAATTAGTTAAACTAAATTAAACTAAATTAAAATGCATTTTTTGTACATTATGCCAAAACCCCCTCAAAAACTACAATGATACAAAACAAAGAAAAATACTGAACAAATAAAAAATATATACCGTAAAGTAGAACTCACACATTTCTATACAGAATTTAAACTGTTTAGGTCCATCAGTTCTCAAATATGTGTCATACAATTCAATGAACAGAGCCCTGGGGTTGTATGGGTTTGAATCTCACAGGTAAATTTAATAACCTAGACTTCTGACTTTTCCTCAATAACTGGTATTCTTCAGTATGTCCCTACCTGACGGAGTATTTTGATCTTGAGACACTGAGACAGAGCATCAAAGAAGGCAAAATTTAGAAATGGCATCTCAACTAAACTAAATCCCCAGTGTGATCACCACTGAGGAGTACTTCTCACTGTCTTATACGTTAAGACATGGAAAGTATTGATCGAAAGATAGAACTCCATTTGTGAATTCATAAGTAGTTACAGATAATCACAGAATCACAGGATGGGTCAGACTGAAAGGGACCACAGTGGATCATCTGGTCCAACCTCCCTGGTCAAGCAGGGTTATCCTAGAGTACACTGCACAGGATTGTGTCCAGACTGTTCTTGAATATCTCTAGTGAGGGAGACTCCACAACCTCTCTGGGCAACCTGTTCCAGTGCTCAGTCACCCAAACAGCAAAGTTCTTCCTCACATTCAGGTGGAGATTCCTGTGCATCAGTTTCTGCCAGTTTCCTCTTGTTCTATTGCTGGGCACCACCACAAAAAGCCTGGCTCTCTCCTAGTGGTATTCCCCCTTGAGACACATACACATATCAATAAGGTCCCCTCTCAGTTATCTATTCTCAAGGCTGAACAGGTCCAGCTCTTTCAGTCTTTCCTTGTAAGTGAGATGCTCCAGTCCCCTAATCATCTCTGCTGGACTCACTTCAGGAGCTCCATGACTTTCTTGTACTGAGGAGCCCAGAACTAGACACAGTATTTTCCTTGACTAAGCTGAGATATTCCCAGGATATCACATTTGTTTTAATTGAGCACAGCAGATCATCCATACTGATGTGGATATGAAACTGTCTTGGTACAGTCAACTTAAAGAAAGTGTCATAATACTGCATTTATCATCTGTACTTCCATGAAAAAACTGAATCCAGTTTTTTGTTGGTTCTTTCTTTCAGTGTAATTCACAAGATAACCAAGATGATTAAATGCTAGGTTGTATGGGGGTCTGAACAGTGTGGTCTAGTAGAAGGTGTCCCTGTCCATAGCAAGGGGGTTGGAACCAGGCGATCTTTAAGGTCCTTTCCAACCCAAGCCATTCTGGGATTCTGTGATTCAAAACAGTCAGACAGCTTCCTATCACAGACCAAATTCAGGTAAGCTGGACTAAAACATCACAGACGGAAGGTTTTGAAATTACAACTGTTCTGCATACAAATCTCAGTTACCTATAGCCGCTGTTTTATCACATGGTAGTATGGGCAGAATTAACTTGCTTAGACATCAAATTCAGTTAATCTAATTGCCTGCAAGAAATCATTCCAACTCTTCCATTATCCTGACTGTGGCTGGCATAAGACATACAAGTGCCTGCAGGAAGCTTTCATTCAACAAGAGGAGTCTGGTGCGGAAGGACGGGAAGATGTCTTGCCATGATGGGGAACCCTTTGATTTTTCCCCCAAGTTCTGAGATGATATTATTATTATTATTGTGTTTTTTTTTAACAGCGGTCGCGACTGGAGAGATGATGCGGACACGCCAAGAGGGTTCTTGGTCAGCCTTGCCAAGTGGCGCAGTTGCCCTTTATTGCTTGATGGAATAGCTAGCAGCAGCCTCAGTAGCGCAGAGAGATAACCGAGGCGTGCACACTGAACCCAGGGGAGCCGACAAATCCGGGGGTGTGCCCGAGGGTACAATCTTTTATAGGGTGCTCAGGGAAGGTTCTGGAAAGTGGGTTGGAATTATACATATAAGGAAAAACTAGGAAGGGCTAGCTCTAAAGAAGGGAAAGGAAGGTGGGACTATTACAATCAAGGGGAGTGTACATTCCTAGTAGGGAAATACTGCAATGCAGGGGTAAGGGAACCAATAGGAAAATAGGAATAAACTTTTTATAAAACTGAGGGGAAAAGATTTATAAACTGGGGTACAAACAATCCAAGCATGCATTAACATTATTTAACAGCATATTCAAATAACAAGAGCAGTCCAAAACATCATAGAATAGTTGATTTCTGGCTTGTGTCACTTGGTGTCATCCACAGTTGTTTTGTCTCGCATACAGGGCCTTCTTTCATGCTTCCCATCTTTCTTGTGGAACACGNTTCCCCTCTTTCTTGTGGAACAGTCTGATCCCCGACCCTTTTTTGTTGTTGTTTTTTTTATATTTTGGGTTTTTTTTTTTGGGGGGGGAGTAGGGATGGATTTGGGGCTTTTTTTTAATGGGGAGAAGGGGATGATGGAGAGCATTCAGGTACATAGTGAAAATTCTCTTAGAATTTAGAAATTGACTGTAGAAAGAATTCTGAATTGCGCTAGTTCATCTTATCAATCAGGGTCTCAGCAGTATATCCAAACATTTTTCCTTCCTGTTTGGTTTTATTTATATTTGCTTACTAAGCTCAAGCAAAACAATCTTAATTGCATAACAATCATTTGCTCAGCATAGTGCTAATGGGTTACAGAGCAGATACACCATCTCCAGTTATGGTACCATTATTACTTATTAATAGCTAGTAAATAATAGAGATCTTAATTTGGATTTTTTTTTTTTTTTTTTTTAAGGAAGAATGTAGAGAATGGAGAAATGTCTTGTAGCAATTTTGGAGGCTTCATCTGAAAATATCAATAAAAGATCAAGAAAAATGACTATAGAGGAGTAAAGTGTGAGAGGCCTTTCACGTGAAAATTAATTTGAAGTTATCCTGGATAAATTTCCATGGAGAAAAAAAGACAGAAATCAGGAAAGATGAGCAGAAAAACCAGTTTAGTAGAACTTGCTTTTTTCTCATATAATCTTGGTCTTTCTTCACTTGTCAGGAAATACTGAACACCAAACTCACTGTGTGGGGCAGTTCACTTTTTACTCCATGTCATTAGGTACAGTAAACTCTTATAGTAAACTCTAGTCTTCCCTTCTGATTAATTTCTGACATCCTAATCGGAAGGTGAAACATTCTGTATAACATCAAAAGTCTATAAATTCATCCTACCACATCCGATTGTGGCATTTATTCCAGGAGACGCGCAGAGAAGGAGGCCAGTGTAGCTTTCTAATAAATTATTATTGAGAAAATAGTAGGGTAGTCACTTTTCAATCTTCAAAGAGTTTTTTCTGATCAAGGATATGGTGAATTGGCTGATTTGTTTACCTGGTTCAGTTTCTCTGCCTAGCATGAATACAAAGCTGCTTGGAGTGTTTTGAAAAGCACTTCAGCATAATTACTATGCACATCATTGATCTGCTAGCGTCCTGGAGTTTCTTGTATTTCATTGGCTTTCCTGTAAGTAATACTTAAATGACAGACATGTTTTTGACACTGAAATTTTAGGTTTTATCCTGAAATACATTATTAATTAAAAAAAAATAATCAAATGATTGATGTCTCCCTATAGCTATCTGTATATTTGGTTTCCTTAACAGCTAAAACCTTCCTGTAACACATGAAGAAAGAATCTTTAATTTTTTCTATATTGCATTACATTTTCCTTTTTGTCTGCAGGCAGAGATTTTTACCCCATTTTTAATTGTACCTCCTTCTGGTAGATTTGAGTTTACTTCTCTTATCCGTGAAGAATCCAGAAATAAGCTCAAATTAGTTACTTTCTATTGCAGTTGCTTAAACCATTGTTTGTTACACTGCTGCGCACTAGGTAGGGAAAATAGTCCATCTAGGCAAAGTTTTTTACAAACCAGTGGTCTAGTGACTTTCAGGAGTTTTTGAAAGACAAGGAAGCAAAGAGATACTTACAGAACAGGAATGAGTAAGCCCAGCTTCGCCATGTGTCCTGTTAGAAATTCATCAGAGTTCAGCTACAGCAGGCACGCGCAAATAAGTATCTTGGCTATGGGTAACAGCCTAGGATATGAGCTGGGTTTGTGAAGCCCTGTAGTTTACATTTCCCCTTCTTTTATTCTGTGGGTCCATGAAACTTAAAAAGAACTATCTTGGAAGTCTGGAAAGAGAGGAAGTGTTCTTCTTTCATATGCATTAAGAGGAGATTTCCAAGAATGAGCATCAATAACAGAAGACCAGTCTACCTCAAAAAGATTAAATTGTTTTCTCCGGAGTAAGGCTTACTCCTTCAATATCACTTTTACTAGTTACTTTTGAGTCTGAGAGCAGATTTCTTTTTTCAATAATATGTTTTCAGACCTTTCCAGTGGAAGAGGAAGAGCCACATTTTAACCAATATTTAGCAAACTTCACTAAACTTGAGATTCATAGCTGTAATATACAGATTAAAAAAACCCAAACCAGTTCATTTAGGTACTTTCTTCTGAAAGTAATAGTGAATTGTCATCCAACAAAACATGATATCATAGTGAAAACACTTTCCAAAAAAAGGTTGCTTTCAAGATATTATTCAAATTTTCCAAAAACTACTTTTCCCAACTATTCTGTCAGCTTTTTACATCTTAGAATGTTAACAATACTGTCAGAACAACATCATCTATCATATAAATGATGCTGTCAGAATTACGGGTCACTCATAACATGGCAGAAAGAAGGCAGAAAATAGTGGATAAATCCACAGAGGTGCTTTGATATAAGTAGAATATACTTTGTAAAATTTACTTCACATAGACATGAACCTCTTTCTGATACTGAGACATCACAACGATTCAGTGTAGACTAATTTCTTAAAGGCATTTACACTGGATGTAAACTTAATCTTTTTTCTTCAAACTATTTTCCTTTAACCATTTTTACGACTTGCAAGAGGTATTCGTAACTTAGAAAAACAGCAATTAATTGAAGCTTAAGAAAACATATAAGCAATTTGACATCTGTGCCAGTGAGTGAAGAAAGGTGCAAGAACAATAGCTAGTCTTCTCTAAACTGTACTTTATATTAAAGCATTGCATGGAATTTTACTTTTTTTTCCCTCTAAGATCTTCAGTTTCTCTATGTCATTCTTACTTACATAACAACTATGGTATTTCTTAAATTTATTATTCTGTTTTCAGAGGCTATGATCCAAATGTCTTAGAACATCCTGCAGATTTTTTACATTGCACAGTTAAAATGATGGGAAATCCCAGATAACACACACAGTAACTTTTAGTAGATGGTATTAACAGTTATTTCTTTTTATAAATTAGACGTGAAAATAAGGACATATTTACATCCTTTTAAAGTCACAGAATGACAGAATCATCAAGGTTGGAAGAGATCTCCAAGATCATCTAGTTTAACTGTCAGCCTAGCATACTCACGCCTAAGCCGTATACCCAAGTGCCGCATCCAGTTGACGCTTGAACACTTCCAGAGGGCATGGTTCAGGAACAACAGCATGGTTCAGGAAGCAAACTGGGTAATGGGCACACTTGTTTGAGCCATGCAAGGCACCGGGGCCTGTGGAGTCCCTAGGATGTCTCTTGGTTCTCTCTCTCCACTATGGACCCTGTTGTATTGAGTAGAAAATATCCAATTCCTGACTGACCTATTTAAATAAATTTGGCTACTAACAGCTGGTTCTCGCTGTTGCTGTAGGTCAAATTCTATCCCAAAGGTTCTCATCAGCATCACAGCTTTCACAGTGATTGACTGACAGTTTATTTATGCTTAAAGAAGAACTGATTTGCTCTTATAATTAAGCTACTACTTTGTCCTACATGGCTGATTAATATCCTAATGTTATTGTCAGCCAGGCCCAACACATACCAACTGCCACAAGAAATTAATACATTTTGAGGCAATTGAGAAAGAAGCTCAAAAATTGGCCATAATGAGTGCTCCTTAATACATTCCAATATTTGACTCAATATGGCTGATGCCATCATCTAGACTTTGAATACTTATGCAAAAGAGTTTTTATTTGACTGGGGTGATCTTGTAAGATTCTCTGATCCCATATAAAAAATAGTACAAAGAATATATCTTCCAGTAATATTCTCAACATTCTCTCCTAAGATAAAGCTAAATATAGTACACAAAAATAAACACATTCTCCTAAATACAAACACACAGAGAAATATATATATATATATAATATTACCTGACAAATGTGGCTCAGCTGTAATGTAGTAGGAAAAATTTGACTTATTTCAGTCAATAGTCTATTGAAGAAATTCAAGAAACTAGAAAAGTAATGTCTAGCTTTTGAAGGCGGAGAAGAAAATCAGCTATAGGTTTTGGGGTTTGTTTTGTTTTGTTTGTTTTTCAGGACTATGACATGCTTAGAATTAGAATCATAGATTCATTAATTTTCTAGTATTGAACTACACAGGTAAAGATATAGCAGGCATCCTCTCTGATTTGCTTCATTTCACTCCTGTGACAAAACAAAACTGACTTTGCTGTGTGAGAACCGATATACAGCTTGGCTAACCAATAAGTATTTTCTGCAAGAGTCCACATGAAGCCTTACTAATGTTTGACCATAAATAACAGAGAGAACTGTTTCATTCAATAAACCAACCCAATCTGTATTTTTACTTTTTCTAACTGTTGACAGTCTGTGTACTAATCCATCAATACTCTTTATTTATAGAGTCAATTCTTATTATTTATCAACATTTTATCCACTATTAAATGTACATATTTATTTATTTTTATGAACATGTTTAATATCATCTTTTGATCACAATAATGTGCTTGTTCACCTGCTGATCTGAGGTCCTCTGGTAAGTAGCTCTTCTGTGGCTACTCTTTGTAAGTTTGGACAAGGTTTCTGTTACATTGGGAAGGTGGCTCTGTGTCCTTGCAGTGTTTTCATTAGTTCTTTGTTTTTCAGAACTTCTAAACACCTGCTTGCATATATACAAGCTGAAACAAAGCACAGCAGTGCCTTAGGATATGAATATCATTAGGTTGCTAATCATGCAAGTGTTTATATACACATCCCAGGAAAATTTAGGTTGGAAAGGACCTCCTGCTTAAGGCTGGGTTATCTGTGAGTTATCAGGTCTTTTCCTGATGATGTTCCTTTTATAGTCCAAATTGTTCTCACCTTCACCATGGAAGAGATCCCGGTATGGTCAAGGTACCACCCAACTGGTACAGTAAAGAGGCACTTCACTGCTCAGCTGTTTCAGTCAAAGTTTATCAGGAACTCCTGAGGTCATGGAGAAGGCATAAGGAGGATGTGTGGAGAATGCCCACCCACAGCTGGGAGCCACTAATTGCTGCTTGGGGATGTGTTGGGCAGTGGTCAGTGGGTGGTTAGCAATTGTATTGTGCATCCCTTGGGTTTTATTCTTCTCCCTCCCTCTCTCTTTCTCTCTCTCTCACCCTTTCATCATAATTATTACTATTATTTTATTATTATTACTAATGTTTGTATTATTTGTATTGATATTTTTAGTTCTCCCTTAATATTTTATTTTGTTTCAGAGATAAAGCTGTTCTTATCCATGATAAGAACATGATTTTACTTTTTCTGATCCTCCTCCTCATCCCATTCTCAGGGGGGAAAGGGAGAGGGAAGGAAGTGAGTGGCTGCATGGCAGTACTTAGTTGCCAGCTGGGACTAAACCATAACACAATCTATTTCGGTATGGTATTTGTTTACTATGATCAGAAAATACTGATGAACAGATTGAAAGTCTAACCTAAAGTTAGGGAAGAGTTCTCACTTATTTACTATCCTTTGACTGAATGTTTTCTTCTTTTTTGCAAGCTGTTGGCCTTCAGTACAACACCTTTCCAGAAAAAAGTTTCACATCATCAGTTGATTCAAAGGTTTGCTCCAGTTTGCTTAAATCTAGCATGTAAACTTGAATGGTTACCAAAATAACTGTTTCCAGTGCTAGATTCAACTGTACAAAAATTAGGTTCTTATTAGAAGATCTTCTTACAAAGAAACTTTGCTAAATAATTCTGTTATTTGTATATGGAATGTGTGACAAGTAGCATACAGAACAAGTTATACTTGTCCATCTCTCTTTACAGAAAAAAACATACATGACAATAGGACAATTCACACCAGTCTGGAGATATGCCTGCAGTGATAGGTCAAGTAGTAAGATATAAAGATGCCTGTACTTACTGACAAGTATTTAAACTTGTCAAGAATAATAAAACTAAATTTTTCAGCACACAGGGAAAGGAGACCTTTAATAAGAGAAGTAGAGAAGCACGGGAAAAACCCTACTTGAAAGAGCAAGAATAAAAGAAAACAGGGTACTAACAAAAGAAGGAATTGAAGAAGAAAATAACGGTAAAACATACTGAAGAACATATTAAACTTTAGGAAATAACTGAGACATGAAGAGAGGGTACTAAAAGAAAAGATACACAAGTATTACTCTATTTGTAGAAGGAAATCAAAAACTGATGAACAAAAAGGAATGAAAAGCAGATGCTTGTTCCGCTTCTGTAAGATTCTGCAGGGGTTCAATCTGTTCTGCAATGAAAGAATGTCAGTATTATTCAATAGGTCATTTAGACCTGTATAAAGACATGAAGAAATGATGGATCAGACATGTTAATAGATATTATTTCAATTATGAATCATTATTACATATACATATTAAAATGGTTTAGATGTGTTTTTATTTGTGGTATTATGCAGGTGATTTTACTCCTGTTTACATGTCACTTAGCTAAAATGTTTAGAAGAATTTAGGAGACTTTGCTTGTTTGGTTTTTTTCTTTTTTTTTTTTTTTTGGTGGTTTTTTTTGTTGTTGTTGTTGTTTTGTTTTTTTTTGTTTTTGAATTTGTTTTTTTGTTTTTGTTTGTTTGTTTTTTAATTTTAACTATAGCAGGTTTATGGGAGCCCCTCATGGAAACTTTGTGAACATCTTGTTAATGGAATGCTTTCAGAAGTTTAGGTACCCTGGAAGATAGAAGGTTTTGGTTTTATTTCTCTGGTTTGTTTTCATGAAGTTTGGCAACAAATAATTTTTTTGCTGCCAAAGCAGCATTTGAAGAGAAACGTCACTTTCCTTCTTCGCTTATTATTATAGTGAAAGTTATTCTGCCTTTCTATAAAGGAAGGTCCTGGGAACAATTACATTATTTGAGTCTTACTGTAGCCTCTTCTCTGTAAGTTAAGACTTTAATAGCAGCCACATTCTCCAGAAAAGCAAGTAATAATTAGGACAGAGAAGGAGTTCTTGAGGACCTCAAGAAAATTTATGATAATTTTTCCCTCTATATGCTGACAATTCCTTCAGGGAATCCTAACACTCCTGAAAGAATGAATTTGACTGTGAGTGGAAAGCATTTTAGACAGGTTTTTGCCTACTTGAATATAATGACTGAGGAAATTTTAAACAATCAAAAAAATCTTTTATAAATGGTATGAAGAACAAAGTAAAGAAGAGGAAGATGAAAATATTTAGTAAAAAAAAAAAAAACAGCAAAATAAAAGTAAGTGTGGGAATGGTGAGAAACTAAAAAAGGAAAACAGGGAATTATTGTATTAGAAAATAAGCATATATTTTGAAGATTAAGGCATTATTTGGTTATTGTGTATATTTTTTAGTATTTCCTTCATTAATGTAATGAATTTATTGATCTCAATCTTGATGACTAAACATGTTATTTTAAACTTCACTATCCTGTAGATGTCTTGCTGGGATATTCTCATTATTACTTCCCCTTCCATTTAAAATTAACAGCTTGCTTTCAGCATACACTTTTACATTATCCTCAGTGATTTGATTGGTGGTACACCATTGCTATTTGTGCAAGAATTCTAAAATTATCTGTATATCTTCTTATTTAATATTTAATGATTCACCATGGTCACTTAGAGATTTGGAGTACTGCGATGCAATTGAATAGGAATAATATCATCCACTTAAGAGAATTTGGGACAAAGAGCATGAATGCATTGTTAATATTTTTATATAAAGATACAAGAATAAATATTTACACACAGCTACAGAACTAAGATCAATCTACCCAAATTAGTTAAAATGAAAATAATTCAAACATCTGGGGTTTATGGTTTTTTTTTTTAGTTTTTAAATTTCAATTTTGCATTATGTCTTTCATCATATTGACAGTGTTCATTTACTTTTTAGTTCTAACTAGGAATAGTGTTCCAATAACTTTCAGAGAAAAGATCTTCATGTTCTAAAAAAAATAAAAATCAGTGAAGAGGTTGAAGAAGGAAGGGCAGTTTGTATGGTTGGCTTGACATCTCAAAATACCAATTTTTGGAATTTCTATTATCTACTTCTAAAATTAGTTTAACTCTCACAAATTATGAAAATCACATTTTGCTTACTGAACTTTTGAATACAGCTGGGAAAAAAACACCCTCTAAGAAAGTTAGGGTCACAATATTTAACAGTTTCCCAAACTCCTATTGTAGATGTGTTTAATTAACTCTAATTTGTTGTTTTCTCATTTTTTCCCTAATGTCTGTTGCTGTACTTATGTCACATGGAGAGCATACTAGAAGAATTATATCCTACAGACTTGTAGCCTATTTTGTATGTCTGTAATTATTTCTGTAGAAGTGCATATGTTTTTATAATGCATGTTTTATATTTCTAGGTGTGTTTTGCACTTTTTAATCTGTCTTAGAGCTAGAACAGCACAACTGAGTTTAATACCAATATAAGTGCTTTTTCCTTCAAAATGTAACATTTCATAGAATCAAAGAATAATTAGGATTAGAGGGGAACACTGAAGGTCATCTAGTCCAATCCCTCTGCTCAAGTAGGGCTGACTAGAGCCCAGAGCAATGTCCAGAGAGTTTTTGAGTATCTTCAAGAATTGAGACTCCACAACTTCTGTGGGCAACTTGTGTCAACACTCAGTCATCTTCACAGTAAAAACATTTTCTGATGTTCAGACAAAACTCTTATGTTTCCATTTGTGCCCCTCTGCCTCTTATCATGTCACCAGGCACACTGAAAAGAGAGTTTAATTCAGTAAGTGCTTGATACAATGCCATGACAAAATTTTAATTCTAGGAGTATTTTTCTTCAAGTAAAAGAAGAGGATGCTCCTTTGTTCGGCATCTAACTGTAGGCAGAATACTGAATTCTTGGGAATTTAAGGTATCAATTTAGGAAATCATTCCCATTCAGAAACTGAAAGATAATGTCTCATTGATATCAATGAGGGTTATGTGCACACCTAAACTTAAACAAAAATCTAAGATTTTTCTTGAAAAGAACATTAATGTAAGCATATGCTAATATTTTATCAAACTGTAGGAATGAACAGAGCCATTATAACTATTAAATTAGTGCTTAGGAATTTATATGTAATTTTTGGAGTTGACTGAGTTGTTTTTGAATGAAATAAAAAATAACTATTGCTACACAGCATAAAAGTAGCTTGTCTAAATGTTAACATCACAGGTGCAAATTAAAGACAAAAAGATTCCCACTTTTTGTGGCACACCAGCTACAACCAGTTACTGCTGCTTCAGATCTGTGTTCAGCCTTCGCTCATTCTACTGGCTGTATTGACTCATTAGTAGGAATGAATAACAGGTTTATTTCAATAACATTCAATATAAAAACACCCGGATCACACTTACATAACTGCCTACATTCAGGTACCCCATAATGCAGCACAATACTCATCAAATCAAGTCTCATTTAACTAAAAGCTCAGTGAAAAATATCAAGTTCAGTCAAAAATGGCTATTTTGTGTCAATGCATTTGATATTAGGATATAATGAAGATGAGGTGCATAACTGTTAAATAGCTTAGTACTTAACAAGCTCAATAAGAACTTCTACATAACTGAAAACTTCTGCCTACAAAAGTCAACAAGGAGAACATGCTACTGAGATAATAAGAGCTGAAGTGAAAGCAGTGTAGTATTTGCAATTCCAAAACCCCACTTGAAGTAACTTTTAGAACTTGTATTTTTAAGTTACTTAGACATTTTTTACAGTGTTCATGTTCACATAATATCAAATGGAATCTAAGTTTTAGTATTTCTGCTGAAAAGTACATATTTCTGCAGCCTTTTTCTGCAGACTTTTTTCTGCATAAAGGTACTTGATCTGAGGTTAAATAACTTAATTTTCTATCATTCTTCTGTTTCCCAACGTTTTGTACTCACAAATGCATACAAAAAATTCAGACATGTAATTTTAACTCTGTAAAGCTGAAAGAAACAGAATTAATACTTCTTTCCAGGACAGCTTTAGAGGTAAGATCTATCTGGAAAAAACCCAAAAAACAAACCAAAACAAAACAAAAAAACCCCCAACCAACCAAACAAACAAACAAAAACAAAAAAACCAAACAAAAATACACACCAAAAACCACCACCACCAACAACAAAAACAAAAAAAACCCCACAAAAACAAAAACACCCCCCCCCAAAAAACAAAACAAACACAAAAACAAAAACCACACAACAAAAACCTCAGGTATGTAGTCTGAGAAGAGTCATCTGTGCTACCTGCATTTTTAGTTCAAAGGTATGTCCTATTAGATTTAAGGGAAGTTAGACTAAACTTTCTTTTCCCTGCGTATTTTTCATTGTACAAAATTAGCAAGGCTTGTAAATCTTCTAACTGCTCTTTTCTCCAGACACTTGACCAAAGCTCAGTTCATGGTGGTTGGCCCAACAAGAAGAGCTCAGTATGCTGCCCATGGATTTGAATTTTGAGTTCTGCTTCAACTCTATATGACATCTCCCAATTTCTCCTGTATTCCTCCTATTATTTTGGATTATTTTCAGAACACCTGTCTAGTATCTGCTTCCTTTATCTTTCTGTTTGGACTAAATGGAATACTTTGCTTACTGAATTCTAGTTACTTTGCCAAGATCTAATTCTAGAATTGTTTGCTTTTCATTGTTCTAACTCTTAAGTGTCACAATGTCAGCCAGAAGGTAATCTCTTGTGAATAAGCTGGTACTTCCACTGGTTCCAGACTGTCAGACTGAAATTTCTGCTTCATAGCATGCCTAAATAGATCAGTAAACTTCCTTTATACATAATTAACAGTACTTCACAGAATCATAGAATATGCTGAGTTGAAAGGGAACCATAAGGATCATCAAGTGCAACTCTTAGCCCTGCACAGGACCATCCACAAGATTTGCATACTGTATGCCTGAGAGTTTCGTATTCTTATTATTCTTTGTATAAGAATTGCTATTCTCATTGCTGTAATACCTTTCAGTAGCAACTCCTTGGCATAATAGAGATTTTTTTTTTGACAGAAATATTTTCAGCCTGAAGTTATATAGTATATTTCTATTTCAGTGTTCCTCCCTTCTTCTCCACATTTATGAAGTTTAATTTTTGGATCATTCTTTGCTTAGACCACTTCTACCACTCTGGATTTTTTTTTTTCCCTTTCAGTTTTTTTTCTTAACTATTTCAGATTACATGGTTCTGTGGGATTAATTGAAGTACAACACTTCCAGTCAAAGTAAGTTTTAAAATTAAAATTGCAATGAGTAGTTTTAAAGCAACATTTAAAAAGCCACATTTTAGAATTTGAGATTAAACTACTTCATCTGTAAAAGCCACATGCATTGACATTTTTTCAGTTTCGTGTCCTCTTTTCCAAATTAATCACCAACTATTGCAATAGCAGATAACATTATAATTAAGCTGGTAGTATGATATTAGTCAAATTACACTACAGGAATCATCTTAAGCTTTTAAATATACATGGGTCAAAATTGCTATATCAGAACTTAATACAGGACAGAAAACTTGTCTGTACTAGCTGGACAAGATATGCAAAGTGGGAAAGAAAAACTATTTTAATGAAACAATTGAAATTATGAAAAATAAACTGCTCAGTTATTAGTTCAATAAATTTACATTACCCTTGCTCTAACTCAGACATTACATCAGCATTGCTTTGCTGAGAATCACTTATAAACTTGCATTGATTTATGAACTTAGACTGATTTATGAACCTACATATTATATGCCTGTATTTTCTCCAGAAGTCATACTGCAAACCAGAACAGAGAAGAGAAAAACAAATTGCTATATTTGACCAGCAATTAGGTGGAAGAATTTAGATTGAGAAAAGCTGTGGCATCATTAGGAAAAGAAAAAAAATATAGAAACAAAACAACCAAAAATCAACCAAGCAACCAACCAATCAAAACAAAGTCCAAAACACACATATAAACAAACAAAAGCCCCAAACCAAGTAAACCCTTATCCTTTTGGGATTAGGAACGTACTTTAGCTATTCAGTTCGGATTTTTTCTAGAATTTTATCTATCTATGCTTTTTCAGAGCATGTAGTGTTTTGCTATAAATTTTGAAGGAAATTCCAACCACTTAAGCAATGAGGGTAAATGAGATACCTGTTTTTCTGCATCTCTGAGACAAAAGTAATTCCACGTATTTAAACAGGCTCAAATACTAAACTGATAGAAAATATACTTGTCCACGTAATTGTGGATATCTAAAAGAAGCTGTTGAAATAGAAAATATGGGTAAATCCTTTTGGGTAGTTGGCTCTTCAAAATAATTAATTTTATTTTTCAAAGATATAATAACTATTCTGCAAGGTATCAAATAGGGTTCTTTATGTTTTTTCCCATTGAAAGAAATTGGCATCAGAGTCATCAACAGATCTGTCAGAAACAAAGATGAGCATACAATTTTATCTAACATGGCAAGAACATTGTTGCTGTTGTTTGTACATGCTGCTTAAATTTAAGACACACTAATAATTTTCATAAGGCACAAACCATAAAATATACAGAAATTAATCTGTTTCTATTTTAGCTTTCTTGTAATATTAGGTAGAAAAACTCAAGGCTAGCTCCATTCTCTTAATGGGTTCCAGCAAAAGCAACTTCTATTACTGCTACACATTCGTAATGATTGTAAAATACTAAAAAATAAAAAATAGGGTTTTGTTTGACCATTAGGTTTAGTTTTATTTATAAATATACACATAAGAACATATATAAATATACATAGATAATACATAGACAAATATCTATAGGGAGAGACAGGAGCACTCACAATGAGAGTACGTGAGCAAGTTGTTCTACGCAGAGCCCCAAATGTTATCTCTTACCTAACAGTTTCATAGGCATGGTGCAGTTATGGTATCCAGTAAAATAATGTTTGGAGAGGGAGTTCTCAATTAACACAAGTCTCTCAAGTTATGTTAAAAAGAAGGCAGAAGATCTTATTCTCCACCAGGAAGGAGATACAACTGGATAAACTTCTCCTGTTCAGTGTTTCTTCTATAGAAAGCAAATTTTCATTAGGAACTGAGAATTTCAAATGACAATCCTCAAACCAGAACAACTGGAAATACTTTACCTGCCAGGACCATGATTATAAAGTTCAGAAACAATACACAGGAAAGAGCTCTAGCTCAAAACCAAGGGATATTCTATGAATATTTCCTCTTCACCCTAGAATCTTTTTCTTACCTGAATTGTCCCCTGCAGATGGTCTGCTCTGTCCTTTGTTTCTTACAAACATTAACTTCTAAGCACCAAGTCATAATGTCTTAACAGGAACTCTTTATTTATCAGCTTCCTGGTTTAGCATTAGAAAACAAAGTCTCCTCCTAGAACATGCTGAAGTTATGTGTTATATGCAATAACAGGCAGACATTTATCAGAGACCAATTTTTTGAAAGTCTATCATGTTGGTCTGACTTTGATTGTGTGAGGGTTAAATTCTAAATAAAAATTCACGTCATCAGAGTGTGTGGAATCATAGATTGTCACATCAGCAGCATCAAGCGACATTACTCTGTATATTGACTATGTGACACAGCAACAATTGGAGATGTGCTTCAGAAAGGAATAAAAAAGTAAAAAATTTGTAGAATCAAACTACCAGTTTAAAATCTGTTATCATTCAAACAAGATGCCTGGTGTTTGATGCTAAATTATTTTAAATCAAAGCTTTTCTAGAGTCAGTAATTGTCAGATCCACAGCTTGATGTGATCTGCTTTTAGCATGACAACACCAAAGGCCAGTGATTAAGGGATTATAGTGGGAAATCATTTATGAACAGCCTCAAAGGATGAAAAGGCTTCCTAATAGTTGTGCTTAAAATTCATATGAAACTACAAACTGTTACCTGTATTCATAGCAAGAATGTGATAGTAGAAGGTGATTTTCTGTTTCTGTCTTATTAGACTAACATGTAGCATAGACAGTGATTTTGGCAGCTCTATTCTATCATTTTCTGATGAATAATGAACATTTCTAGAAGAGTCCATAGCAGAAGTTCAAAATAATTTTAACTGCATATAATATAGTGCTTTAATTGCCAATATGCTTAGTAATTTATGTGTTTCTATTTGCATACAAGTGTTAGAAAGAACTGAATCATTCATACTAAAGCAGATGGGTGAATATCATCTTCAATATATAATGGAGTTTAGAGCATAAGATAAAAATGAATAAACAGATGCAAGTGAAAAATTCTTTCAAATTCCTTGTTGCAAGTTTTGTTGGTTTGTGGGTTTTTTGTTTTTTTTCAGTGATCAAAAAAAGCCAGGCTCTGTCCTCAATTAAAACTCTCAAACTCCGTAGAAGGCAATTTATAATTTAATCTTTAGTATTAATTAACTTACTAGAAAAAAGAAATGTTCTCACTCACAGAATTTTTTCCTTTTTTTTCCCAAAACATGTTTCTATCCCAAAACTAATGTTTTGGCAACTAAGTGGGCATTTGTGAGAAAAGGTTTGCTGTTTTATTCATCATCACCCAGTAACAGCAGCTACATTTTGTTTCTGTAATTTGACTTCCGATAATGGTAGATATGTGTTTACATACAGCATAGGCCTCTGTATTATATAGTCAAAGTAGTGACTTTATTTTAAGAAAGAATAAAGCATTTTTTTTTCCATTTTCAGTATTTGAAATAAAGTTTATTTTGATGTCTATGTACAATAGAAAACTGTAATGATTAAGATTTAAGAAAATATTATGCTTTATTCTCTCTAGTTCAGCATTATTGATTCAATTTCTTTTCAGCTTGGCACTGAGATAAACGTCCCTTCCAGTTCTGATACAGCTACCTTTATCATATGATGAAGAAAAAAGGTTATTATACTTTGCATGTAATACCATCACCCCCAGTAGACCATATTCTAGGTATTGCTAGGTATTACTAGATATTACTGTGATCATTTACTTTGAAATAATTGGTTACATGTTATGCTTTAATTACAGAAAGATCATACAGATGAGCTTGTAACATTTCCATATTAGATGATGTAAAGGGAAGAAAGGAAGGTTTTTTACACTTTCTGACCAGCTTCTTACCCTCAGTAAAGCTGTCCATGGACATACAAGAAAAATGTTGTAGGTTAGACTTGTCCTAGCATTGTTTTGTTGCAGTTTACACATTCTGACGGTGGGTAAAGTTGTAGCTTTTCTTCTAAAATCATTATGCTGAAAATTCAGTGAAAAAGAACCCTGTAAATTAAGTATGCATGAAGAGTTTTTCTTGACACAGATCTAATGACAGGCCTCCAGACTACTGTATTCCATTAGTAGAAGTACCCTTTTCCTCAGATAGAGCTGACACAGAGTGAAGTGACAAACTAGCCCAGACAAGTTAGCTGAGCAAGTGCAGTAAGTCTGCCTTCAAAATCTGTACAAAGCACTGAGAGGCTTTGATTAGTAGCTTAAAAGTTTTAAATGGCTTCACTTGTCTCTGCCCAGTCAGCAGGTGTATTTCTGTTTTATCACCATGGCTTTTGAAATCAGGTAGACCACTCCTGTCAAGAACCCTGCTTTGAGCACTGAGAGACCAAACCTGCACATCTTATTCCTGGAATCTCACTGCAGAGTACTCTCTTGATAGACAGGAATGTGTTTGGTCTTTTTCAAGGATTCTTTTAGACATGCGTTGTTTCCTACAAACCATGTAAATGGATCTAAGGTATGTATTTGAACAAAGCATTCTTTCTTGCACTGAGAGAAATTATTACTCCTTTTCTAAAGGTGGCAGTTGCAGCGCTGTGACAGTCACAAAAGAAAAGGGAAACGTGTGTCCTCTGGAGGGTGTAGTTCTGTTTTGTCTCAAAGTACTAAAACAGGCCTCTCCAGATGAAGGGAGACTTTTCCCAGTCTCCCTTTCTCTCTGCCAAATGTATGCAAAGAAATACAATGAGATGTTCCATATTGTTTGCATGCCGAGCATCTCCAGCAAAGGTTTCTCCCATTCAAAAGAGGTACTCTCATACTCTGAGGGATGTTCCTCAGCTAATTATCCTTTTAAAATTTGATAGGCTTGAAGTAATACCTTCAGCTTTAAGGTTTCATGTACAGTAATGTAGTTCGCAGGCACCTGACTTAGCAACTGGCCAGAGGTTCATGAGAGGAGGACCTTCTTAGTTCAAGATTATGTTGGTGTATCTTTTTCTTTTCTTGTATAAAGGCTAAGTCAAACTTTTGTTCACCCTGAATACACTAACCTGATGTTTAGATTTGCTTTTAACTCATAGTAGAGTTATAAAAAATTTAATACTATCATGGTCCTTGATGCTTACCTGGTTATCTGCTTATTTTTGATGGTTCAGTCGTTTTTTCTTTAAAATGCCAACAAAGCTACCTACTTTACAACAGTAGTGTTTTTCCCCTTGGTGGCTTTATATGAAACAATGGCTAAAAAATTATGTGAGAAACTTTGATAGAAATTATAGGGAAATGCTCTGGCAGTGAGGTTGATTCCGTGATCCTTTATATTATCATTTCATTCATGTTTCACACTATCTTGGAATAAACCTCTGTAAAAAGACCTCAAGAAGTCATCTGTATCATTCTGCATAGCTCCAAGAAGGAGGAATTATATTTAAATACTTTCAACATATATTCTTACAAGATCTTAAATTATGGTGACTCCCCAGACAGCTTCTTCCAATGTTTTACTATTGTTATGAGTAAAAAGCCTCTTTTAGATCTAACCTAAGTCCCTCTTTCTGCAGCTCAACCCCCTTATAGTTTTACTTATCCATGTTCATAGTGGATTATTCCCTTTGATGCTTTTTATGCATTTGAGAACAGCTATTGTATCCCTAACACCTGTTTTCTTTTTAAACTAAGCACTGGAATATTTTTTCAGTCCTTTCTTGTAGACTGGATTATTTCTAGATCCCTGTTTATCTTTTTTCTTCTGCACTCATTAGATTGCTAATTTCTTGAGTTGCAGTGTGCAAAAGTGATAATAGTTTTTCAATCAAAGCTATTGACTGTCTATTTTCTTTATTTCCTACTAATGCATTCATGTACCTATATACACACCCATATATTTAGTAAAAGGATGACATTGTTGGCTCGCATCCATTTAGTGATCTGTTGTAACCACAGATCTTTTCTGCAAAACTGCTCACTACATGTGTCACTATAAAAGTATGCATGCCAAATGACAATCTTTGACTTGACAAATTTAAATCTAGTCTTGGAATATCACTGAATTCAGTTTTGACTTCCTAAATATAGTTTTTATTTTAATTGAGTTAATACCAGTGAAACTCTGTTCTGCCTATCTTTTACTTTGGACAAAACAGGTTATTTCTCTCTATCCACCTCTGTGGCCAGTTCTTAGTGAATGAACCTAGAGATAGGAACGTAGAATGCAAAGGAATGAAAATTGCATCCTGTTTTTCTCAGGTGTTGCTTCTCTTCACAGTGCATGTTATCATAATAAGAGACAAGGGAAAAAAAATTATATGATTTGCTCTTTTTAGTTCATTGCTTTCTTGCAGATACCTCCAAATTGTATTTTTTCTGAGGAGTAAAATTATTTTGCTAATTTACATTTCTTTCCTTTTTTTTTTCCCTGAAATCACAAAGTTATCTTTATCCTGTCTTTCAATGTAATCGACTATTAAAGATAACTTTTAACAAATCTAAGATTGCAACAGCCAGATCTGCCTGTGTCTAGAATAAAATTTGTTGGGTCCAGCAGATAACTTTTTTACATTGCTTTGTTTCACAAAATATTCAGATGATAATCACGATAAATGCAACTACAATAGAGCAAGATAACCCTTGAATAAAGAAAGAGCAAGTTAGAGACTACTTGACTAAATTGGAAGTTTCCATAAATAATCTCTGACCTTTCTTTTTCTATCAAAGTTGAGATCTTATCCTTTGTCTCTAATATTGTGTTAGTGCCCTTTTTTCTCTGATTTTAATGGCATTAAATGTCTGATTTAAACTGACCTTTTTATTTAAGACTGTTAAGGACTTGCATGAAAAGAAGCATTCAAAACAGGCCATTCTCAAGCTCATTTTTGCTAGTTTTAATACTCCACTAAAGAGAGAACCATTCCTAACCTTCGTCACTGTCCTATTTCTAACATTGAACATCAATTTGCTAATCTCTATGTCTCTTTCTATTGTGCTTTGGGTTGTTTTTATTGTTTGGTGATGCAAACTGCAAAATTTGTGTTCAGTACCTGTAGACATTTCATTTTTTTAAATCTTTCTTTTCTACCTCATGCAAAAAAGCAGATCTGATTCCATTCTTACACTGGATGAACCCTCTGTTTTCTTCAAATCTAGCACAACAGACATGCTTTATACTATCACTCTACATTGTTGTATACACACGCAAAATAGATAAATCTAGACTATCAATAGTTATGCTATTCAAAATATGAAATAACACATCATCTCAGGGGAAATTCTTCAAATATAATTAATTAGGTTTTTTCTAATTAATCAGTTTCTGATTTTAATTATAAATCTAATGTCTCCTTATAGAAGTGTAAAAGTTAAACACTGTAATTTGATTTGTTATACAACCTGTTTAATTATACTGCATATCTATTAGCATATCCATGTTTCTACCATGCACTATGAATTTATGATATGCTTTTTGGTGAAGAAGTTAAATGCTTGTGAGAAGTGAACTCATATTCTTATATTCAGGATAAACTTGAATTATAAGTATCTTTCATGAAAGAGTGAAAATGTTTATCTCAATAGTCTAGAACAGAATTATGAATTCCAGCTGACTGAACTCCAAGATATTTAAATAAAATTCTAAGGGAAAAGAACAACTTGTTGTAACAATATATCATCATCAGCAGCAGGTTTTTTTGGAAAAGGAAAAAATCTCTGGATGTTCCGCTTTCTCAAAATATTTTGAGGTTTGTTTTTTTTTTATTATTTCATAGAGAAAAATACAACAAGCACAAACCTGCACAAACCTGAAACATTTGGAAATTAAACACAACTTTCTTTTCTGTTTCTCCTTTATTTCCCCACCTTCTGTTGTTTAACATTTGAAAATGTTACAGAAATTATGAAAACACAGGAAAAATAGGGGGGATGTGATACTGAATCCTGCATGAAAAGTAATAACTATTTTTTAAATTTTAGTATTTTTTCACTCATCTTGTATATCCATGTTTTCCATCCATTAACTAATTTATCAAGGAACTTTTGGCTTCTCCATTGCTCTAGTTTTTACATATAAGTTTCCTTTTAAAGTTGTTGCAAAGTTCCACATTCTGAACTCTGTTAGGAACTGCATGCTTTTTTATATCAGATTTAATTTTGACATTTTGAATAAAATTTTTCAGTTCTTTGTCAGATTTTTTTATTACAGCCATTTTTTTTCAAAATCTATGAAATTCCTACAGTATGCTATATATTACCAGAGGAACTCCTATTGTAATTTTATAATCTATTTACTTTAATATTGTATATGTACTTTACCTGTGTAAATTCATGTTAAAATTGTGCAACACTGTTAATAGTTTTTTGAGAGGCAGAATCAAGATTCGGTCAACTGGATATGGATTAACTCCTTTGTTTTCCAGTAGTGCCAAAGAGCACTGAGCATTACAGCTGCCTTGTGTCAGTCATGCTAAAAACCTTTGTCCTATTTGGTCTTTTTTTCCAGTAGTGACACTTTCCTTTGATGGTACAGTGAATCAAAGAGCCAACACAGGGTAGTGAAGCAAGAAGAAGGAAACACGAATCAGTCTTTCTCTGGATGATTATTCTTTGTATCTTCACAGACAGAATATATAAAATAGAAAATAGAAATATAGAATTAAGAAAACTATAAACATCTGGAAAACTGAGTTTTAGAATAAGATGCTTCTTACTGGAAGACTTCTTATTGCATACTGCAGTTACAGATTATCTGGATAAACTCTGATTAAACAGAAGAGAATTTTTTTTCCTTTCACGCACATGGGAGAATGTGCAAATAACATTTCTTTACATAATGAAACAATTGCAAATGAGAAAGATATCATTATAAATTATGTCTTTTGTCACCCATTAGGTAGGAAACACTTTAATATCTTTCAAACTGAGAAGTATAATTGTTTTATGAGCCCTATCTCCATTACATATCTCATCCTCTAATTATAGTGTATTAATTTTACAAGTGTTTATGGAGAAGTTGGTTAATCTAAGCAAGAAATCTATAATTCAAACCAATAGCTAAATTACATGAACTGTTTCTGTATTGATGTGGAGAGATAGTGACTTTTTTACTTTATTCAAGATCTTTTCCAACATAAAATATATTCTTCTAATGTACACACATCACCTAAAATAACATTAAAGGACATGAACAATTGTATGAATATAAAACTGGATGAATACAAAAGGAAAAAGATTATGGAACAAAACATTATCTAACATTTTATAACAGATGTAGTGCAAAATCCCTCCTTGCTAGTTTAGAACCACTTAAATTTCACCAAGTTTTTTTGTCCCCATAGGCTTGGTGTTCACAGTGATTCTGTACATTAGAACCACTTTAAAGAGTAGATCTATAGAAAATGTGAAATGGAACCTCAAGACTACAAGGAATTACTTGCAAATGCAAGATCTCTTGAACAGCTAAAAAAAACCCAACAAACCAATCCACCAACCAAAAATAAAAATTGTAATATTCTGAGTTCTTTTTTACTTTGTTTTTTTAATTTAATTTTAAATGTAATTATTTTAAAGGAGAGGCATTATCAATGTTAGCAATAATAATAATAAAAAATTAGAGGGTTTTTTTTTTTATTATTTATGCAAAAGTCAACTGTTATACAATCTGATTTTCTATACCTGAGCCAGAACACTATACTTTGCAGTATCCTGTGCAATTAAAACATTTTCTTAGCTCTGGTCTGCGGCGAAAATCCTTCACTCAGCACCCTTTGCAGCAAATGAATCCACGGGAGACAGACTTTTTCCAGGCAGAACTCTCTCGTAACCTTATTACTCCATTTATATATAGAAAAAGGGTCCAAGCTATCAAGCCAGGCCAGGTGTTACTTATCTGCACACATACCATACAAACACTCCTGTGGCTGTCTTCAGCTTCAAAGATCAATCATGCTTCAAGCGGCTTTCCAGCTTGACCTTGCGATTCTTTTCATACACACACACACTAATCTTAGCTCTGGCTCGCTCGGGATCACAATATGCTTTAATTTTTTTCTTCTTCTATCATCCAGGTGGCTGGTGTTGTCTTGTTTAGCTGTTCCTACACTGGTCTTCATTCAAAGCAATAAAATATGGATTTTGACTCTTGTTGATAACCCACAAAATGTAGTCAGTCTTTTTGATGCAATTTTTCCATATGAAATTAGGAAATAATTTAACAAAATCTAGAAATAAAAAATACTTTGAAAATTTAATTTGTATTGACAAACAACGGACTCTATTCCATTCACAGGAACATGGTATACTATCTACTATAACCTTTTTCATGACTTCCGCTGAATGATGGAGTAGTACTACCATGTGGCAATGTTGCAGAATTTCTTCGGTATTTGTTTATCTGTTATCTTTTCAGGTTTCTCTTGGATTATATGTAAGGGAATTCAGTAAATGAGTGATGTCTCATTTAATATCTTTTTGAGGCTTCTCACTCTTTGTTGAAACAAGTGCTGTACTAATGAAATGCTTAACATTTCAGTGCTTTCCAGAGAATGACAAAATATATTGGTATTGGTGATAGACGTTTATTACATGGCATTCTATGCTATATATTTTTTTTCATGGAGGAATCTACTTGAAGAAGAAAGCATGTTCCCACAGGAAGGAGTTATACTGAAGATACAAGAGCATTTCAGCATTGTTTTAAGGTGTTGTCACAGAATGATCTCTAAGGTGTTCTGTGTGCTAACTCATTCGTATGTAATTGCTGTTAACTAGTGTTAAGGCAAAGATTTTTTTGTGTTCCAAAGAACGTGGGTCTTTTGGGTGAGGGCTAGCCCCCATCTTTGTTAGGTAACGTAAGATCATTTGTTGATCTGAGGTGTATGATGTAATTCTTTTCTATCAGTTTAAAAGTTTAAGCTGTATGTGTATGTTGATGTTTGTCCATAATTGTTCTTATCACGCAATCACTTTGAGAACTTCAACATAAGGGGCTCTCTCCAAAGCCCATTGAGGTTTATGTTATCTCTAAAGCTGCTTTATTTGAAATGTGGTTTAGAATCAAGTACACAAACAATTAAGAAAATGTTGGAAAAATATTTATAAATAACTGATTAATAATGACAATAATAAAGATGAATAATTGCAATAATAATTTCAAAAGAAAATGGTTAGAAAAACAAAAATGTTAAACCATATTGAAAAGATACATTTGGCATCTTGAAGAATACTGGCCATCATGTTGCATTTTTTACTGCAGATCTCTCTGTGCTAAACTAAGCTACTTTTTCTTTCTCCATGTTTCATTTATGGTAAACAATTTGGTGGGACAGAGAAGACTAGAACTTGAGCCTATTTCAATTCAGTGGGGGAAAATTTCAGTATTGAAAGTGAAAGTATTTTATTTTCATATTCTGTTTAACATATTATTTTATCCCTGGGCTTATTATTTTATACAACCTTCTATTTGTCTTTCCTGTCCGTAAATCTCTAAAATAGATGTAGTCATCTGAAAATTTACACTTCAGTGCATTCTTAGTGTAATTCAATATTTACCATAATATGCCAGTCTTTTTTCATGTATCTATGGAAACCATCTACAATTACAATATCTGAATCCTCTATCATAACATGTTGATATAAAGACTAAGTCTAATACATAAAATGAATCTTCAATGCTTTTGACATCGCAAGGAGTTGATTTTAGATGTGGATGAAGTTTTTTGGAATTTGCTTCTTCAGCTTTCCTAAACTTAAATACTACTATTCTCCAAAATGCTTATAGAATGTTGGAAAAGAGCTCCAAGACCATCGAGTCCAACCTTTGAACAAATACCACCATGCTGACTAAACCATAGCACTATGTGCCACGTCCAGTCATTTCATGAACACTTCTAGGGATGCTAACTCCACCACCTCCCTGGGCAGACCATTTCAAAGCATAACCTCCCTTTCAGTGAAAAAAAAAAATCCTGATATTCAACCTGAACTTACCCTGGTACAGCTTGAGGCCACTTCCTCTCATTCTGTTGCTAGCTGTCTGGGAGAAGAGGCTGACCCCCATCTTGCTACAACCTCCCTTCAGGTAGTTCTAGAGAGCAATAAGATTCCCCAGAGCCTCCTCCAGAATAAACAACCCCAGCTCCCTCAGCTGTTCCTCATAAGATTTGTGCTTGAGACCCTTCATCAACTTTGTTGCCCTTCTCTGGACATGCTCCAGCAATTCAATGTCCTTCCTGTAGTGAAGGGCCCAGAACTGAACACAGGACTTGAGATGTGGCCTCCCCAGTGCCTCTAGTACAGGGAGACAGTCACTGCCCTAGTTCTGCGGGACACACTATTCTTGATCCAGGCCCGGATGTCACTGCCCTACTTGGCCACCTGGGCACACTGCTGGCTCACGTTCAGCTGCTGTTGACTCGAACTCTCAGGTCCTTTTCTGCTGGGCCACTTTCCAGCCACTTTTCCCGAGTCTGTAGTGTTGTATGAGGTTGTTCTGACCCAAATGCAAGGCCCAGCACTTTGCTTTATTGAATCTCATACAATTGGCCTTGGCCTATTGATCCGGCCTGTCCAGATCCCTCTGCAGAGCCTTCCTGCCCTCCAGCAGGTCAACAGTTGCATCCAACTTAGTGCTGTCTGCAAACTTACTGAGGATATGCTTGATCCCCTTGTTCAGATCATTCATGAAGACATTAAACAGGACTGACTCCAATACTGAGTCCTGGGGAGTGCCAGCAGTGACCAGCCACCAACTGGATGTGGCACCATTCACCACCACTGTCTGTGCCCAGCCATCCAGACAGTTTTTAACACAGCAAAGAGTGCACCTGTCCAAGCCCTGGGCTGCCAGCTGCTACAGCAGAATGTTGTGAGAAAAAGTATCACTGCCTGTACTAAAGTCCAGGTAGACTACATCCACAGCCTTCCCCTCATCCACTAGGCAGGTGACCTGGTCATAAAAGATCAGGTTGGCCAAGCTGGACCTGTCTTTCCTAAAACCATGCTGGTTGGGTCTGATCCCCTGGTTGTCCTGAACATGCTGTGTCATTACACTCAAGATGATCTGTTCCATAACCTTCCCCGCACCAAGGTCAGAGCTTATCCCTGTAGTTCCCTGGATCCTCCTTCTGACCCTTCATGAAGATGGGCATCACAATGGCCAACCTCCAGTCACCTGAGACCTCCCCAGTTAATCAGAACTGATAATAAATGATAGAGAATGGCTTGGTAAGGTCTTCTATGAGCTCCCTCAGTACCCTTAGGTGAATCCCCTCCAGCCTCACAGACTTCTCCATGTCTGAGTGGCACAGCAGGTCACTAACTTCTTCCTTGTGGAATCCGGGGGGTCTCCTGTCTACCAGCTCAGAGGGTTGGTTGCCCTGAGGATAACTGGTCTTTCTATTAAAGACTGAGGCAAAGAAGGCCTCAGAAGGCCAAAGTAGTTCAGCCTTTTTCTCATCCTTGGTGGCAATGTTTCCATCGCATCCAGTACAGGATGGAGATTTTCTTTGGTCCTCCTTTTGTTGTTAATGTATTTTTAAAAACACT
This sequence comes from Oxyruncus cristatus, assembly GCA_013399855.1. Lineage (NCBI taxonomy): Eukaryota > Metazoa > Chordata > Aves > Passeriformes > Cotingidae > Oxyruncus > Oxyruncus cristatus. The sequence continues at coordinate 30,027 of VXAY01006939.1, read as the reverse complement.
TTCTATTATCTTTCACAGTGGTGGCCAGATTGAGTTCTAGCTGAGCTTTTGGCTTTCTTATTTTCTCTCTATAGGACCTAATGGCATCCTTGTCCTCTTCCTCAGTTACCTACCCCTTCTTCCAAAGATCATAAACTCTTTTTTAGCCTGAGTTCCAGCAAAAGCACTGTGTTCAGCCAGGTCTGTATTCTTCCCTGCAGACTCATCTTTCAGCACACAGGGACAGACAGCCTCTCTGGACCCCTTTGTTATTGAGGACTGTTTCCCAAGGAACTCTGAATGAGTGTCCTGAACAGGTCAAAGTCTGACCGTCAGAAGTCCAAGATAGAGTTTTTGTTGATCCGCTTTTTTACTTCACCAAGAACTGAGAACTCTATCATTTTGTGGTTGCTGTGCCCTCCAACCACACCATCTCCTACCAGCCCTTCTCCATTTGTAAACAACAGTAAAATTTGTAAACTATGTAAACATAGTTGGGCCAAAAAAGAGTTTGATGAAAAGCTATGTTAGGGAGTCAAATTTAGTACTAAATTCCTAAGACATGAAAAAGAAGCCTCTCATTTTCTGTAAGATCTACAGAGAGAAAGTATAAAAGGAATTTCCAGAATTTCTGCAAAAAAGGTAAATTAATTATTTACAGCAATATTCACTATGAAAAAGATGGAGCGATCACCATACCAGAACTTTTTCACAAAGGGGACTCACTGGAGAATCTGAAATTGAAGTAACAGTTTGAGTTTACAAATAAGTAGACTAAGCAGCACTCTGCAACTGAGACCAGGCAGCATTCCCCTGGAAAATTCAACAGACTTCGCAAATTCTAGGACAAAACAGGTGAATTGCTAAAGTACTGTTTCATCTTTGTCTACTGTGCTTGTGTTCTTCACATTTGGTGGGGATGTACATGACACCAGCACTTAGATAAATGTTCCACAGACTCGCTATGCGTTGTATCTTCCATGTGTTTGTGCAATCCCCTCCAGAACCTAACTCTCACCCACCACTTTCTCTTCGCAAGGGGTTCCATACATCTGCTGCCTGTTGCATAAAGAGGGGAAAAGTAATTAAAAAATCCCACTTATTTTGCTTGTTTTAAACCTTATTGGAGTGAAGTATCTGTCCCACTACTATAAAGTCATCATGGCCAGGCTTCGCGAACGAAGATTTGGGAAGAGCTCTACCCACATTTGTTGCAAGCACGTTGGTGGCTAAAAAGGCCAATACGAGATAGGCAAGTCCGGTTGCAAAAGGCACAGCAGAAAGACTCCTTAGATGGTATATCCTGCAAGGCACAATTCTTTCTGCGTTGTCTTTTCTCCTCAAGGGTGATCCTGCGTGCTTTCTCAAAAGCATCGGCAGTGTTGTAGATGGTGTGTCTCCAGGCCTCCTGATTGGAGGCCAGAGTAGACCAGTTATGGTGGTCAATATGGCCAAGGCTGAGATGTTGTTTCAGGGAGTCCTAGTATCTTTTCTTCGAGGTTCCTCTCTTGCGGCAGCCGGTGGCAAGTTCACCATAACACAGGATCTTAGGGAGGCGGTGGTCCTTCATCCTGGAGACGTGCCCTGCCCAACGCAGCTGTGTTCTCAGTAACATGGCCTCAATGCTTGTGACTGCTGCTTGTTCCAGAACAGATGTATTGGTCACATAATCTGTCCAGTGGATGTTCAGGATTGTACGGAGGCAGCGTTGATGGAAGCGTTCTAGGAGATGCAGGTGGTGGTGGTAGATGACCCATGATTATAAAGTATTTCCAGATATAAAGTCTGTCTTTTTTGAAATTCCAAGTTCCCCATCACATTATTATTATTATTATTTTCTTTTAGCATTTATTTATTTGAATTATTATTTTGAGAAAAATGCTAAGTAATGTTCTGGTTGTAAAGTAAAATGTTATTAAAATACATTTCAATTCAGATGATTTAGAAAGATAGACCTGCAGGAAAAAAAGTTTATGAGAAGTGTGGTCTTTTCTGAAGCAATAACAAAGACTTTGATGTACAAATACTGTAGCACCTTCATCGTTTACAGTTATATTTGTTTTAATTAGAAAATCACTGCTTTTAGAGTTATATATTAATACATATGAATATAGCATATATAGTTATATATATGAAACATTTTCAGGATTCTATTTTGATTAAGGGCAACATGTTGAGTCCTACTTGTAAGTGGCATGAATGAGATTGCCTTCTGGTAAGTCAAGTCTTTGTGTTCAGTAAGTTGTATAAAACAAGAAAAAATGTCACAGGACTAGAATTTATGAATTTTTTGCTTTAGTATTCACTTTCATGCATGTTAGAGAACTTGAGTAATAACCTCATTTTAATGTAAATTTTTGAAACTTAGCGGGGTACACGTATAGTCTGTGTGCGGTTATTTACCAAAGAAAGTGTACAGCAAGTATACTGCTCACAGAGCACATTGTTTGAAAAAGGTTGGTATGCAGAGTTCTACTAATACCAACACTTGGAATACCAGACACTAGTTAGGATACACCCGCAGAACAAATATGTTTGGTATTGTACTTCCATTTCAAATGACGGTGTGTATGTGTATAAAGCTATATAAACACAAATGTTTTGCAGAAGCTCTTTGTTTACATACAGATAAAGGCTGCAGCAGTTCTGTGTTTATAACATATAGTAAAAAATCTAGTTGCTTAAAGGCTTGCAATGCTGTGTTAAATAGCAAATAATAGCACCATCTGAAGGTGCTTTTAAAACATTTATAGATATTGACACTGTATGATCTACAGAGTTATCCTTCATGTGTGAATCCCTCCACTAAAAAAACCCAAACTAGAAACCCATTCTAGAAATACTTTTTCACTTCCCCTCTTTCCAACATCATATTGTATAATTTATTTTGGTGGTATCTGTTTCCTCCACATCCACACCCATTAAAAAATTACCTGAAAGTAATTAAATGTTGCTGACTCATGTTTAGGTGCCTTTGACCTGTTGCACTGAGACATCAGATAAACTGAGTTTTATTAATCTGATACCTCACATGGATTTACTTAAAAATCACTACATATGATGACATCGAAATTTTATCACAGCTCTGTTCTGCTGAGAGAGGTGGATATGGTTCATAAAATGTTTTCTACAGAGCTATAGAAAATTCCAGAGAAGGTATGAAACAAAAAGAAAATGCTTTGTTAGTCTGCATCCAAAAATTAAGTCTCAAAAATGTGCTTGTAAGACTGCCTCTTATCAATATTTTTGTTCTAGTTTCTTCAGAAATATTAGCTCAAATAATTACCCCTATCATATTCACTGAAACTGAAGCTGCTACATATTTCTGAAGTTTGGTCTTGTTCCAACTCAATCAAATCCATTTTTACTTTAAAGACTGGATTTTAGCTATCCTCAAAATTTGAAGTGACGGTCAGGAAAGTAATTTTCAGAGCAGTTTATCTACTTGTAATGTATCATGTGCTCACTCTTCATAGTTCTCTGTGTGCACAATGATTAATAAAAATGATAAAACTTCAGCAGTGTTCGAAACAGTAATTGGGTTACACAATTTGTGAGCTATAGAGGATTGGTTCAGTAATAATTTTTAGGGCAACATTTTTTTACTTGTGCTTTTTGAAGAAAATACAGAAGCTGTGATGATTAAAATATGTTCTTTATCTTCCTTTTGAAAATCATGAAAGACATGTTACATATGCATCTTTTAAGTTACCCCATATTCTAATATTAGTAAATACTGAATTTTTCATAATTTCACTCAATTGATTTCTGAAACAACATTCATCATTGATCCTTGTCTCTTATGTTAACTTAGCCAATGTTTTTTCCATCACAGATTAAACTGGTACCCTCATATTTGCAAGTAGTTTAAATCATATGATATCATATAATCTTTCATACTATTAATTACTTTTTAAAGTAATGACCATCTATTTGATGATCATACCTTATAAGCTCTGAAATATTTGCAGTAAAAGTGAAAAGCCTGTATGCTTCTTGAAAATTCAGTATTTGTTCTCTGTGTCAGGTGGATTTTTTAAGATTTAAGGACTTTATTATGCAAAAGATAGTTGGCTATGATATTCCCTCAAAAGAAACTCAAGAGGATCTGAATCTGCTCTGAAGGTGTAACTAGACTTGTACAGATTACATTCTTAATGTACTGTGTTCCTTGCTGTACACATTGAACAAGCTGAAATACTGCAAATTGTAATATGTATTTCACTGTCATTTTCCCCTAGAAATTTGTGGCATATGACACATTTTGAAGTTTTCTGTCATTACCTGAAATAGCAGTCAGCAACAGCATTTTTATCGTGTTCATTGGTTTTAACACTTCAGTTCAACTACTTACTTTTATCTCCAGATCAGCCCTTTGACAGATTCTGGAATCTGTGTATGTCAGTTCACAAGCAAGAAAGAGAATCACTAAGGTGGTGATTTCCATCTTTGAAAGATAAATCTGCCAAGGTTAAGAAGGAGACTCTTATTGGTTAAGTTAGAGTAGTCCAAGAAGTCACTTTTTTTTTAAAGAATTTTCCCTAAAAAACAGATACTGATGGCTGTTAAGCTAACAATATAAATCAAGTGGGCTGCATCGTCATCCTTTATTTTGCTCTTGCTTACATTGGAAGACCAGAAAGAGAAAGAAAAGTGAAAAAAGAATCTTTATAGAACTTAAAAATTAATTCAGGATGGATGCTTGGTTTGTCATGTGTAATGTCTCCTGTTAAACACATATCCATTCCTTTTTTTGTTTAACAGTGAACTTGTAGTTTCAGAGACAAAAAGACTTTTCCAGTCAGAACATCTAATGAGTAATTGTGTCAACCAGGCTTACATGAAACAAATACGTGCTATGGGACTTATGTTTTGTGAATCTGACTCTGTTCATATAGGGTTTTAATATCGTGCAAGGACTTCTACTGTGATTAATATTCATACACCTAAACCAACAGGATTTGGCATACAGGGAGAGCTGTCACTCAACTAAATGCAACCTTTGGAAGTGTTATAGGTACATTACTAGAACAGATGAGGGAAGGCAATACCAAAAGAATGGTAGTAGGTAGACCAAAGGTTGGCATGACATCATCTGAGGGTGGCATTGATAGTGGGAACATTTACAATGCTCCTGGGAGCACAGAGGTCTCAGGAGCATATCTGAAATCCTTGTACTCCAACACTTGCAGTATGAGACACAAACAGAATGAACTGTAAGTGTTGATCAGCTTCCAGAGCTAAAATATCACTGACATTAATGAGACTTTGTGGAATGAATGCAGTGTGGGGATGGAGCGTTACAGGCTGTTTGGGAGGGACAGGCAGGGCAGGTAAGGTGAAGGTGTTGCACTATACTTAAGGGAGAGGTTTGACTGCACGGCCCTCACAGTTGATGATGTGGTTGAGATCCTCTGGGTAAGGATTAGTGGGATGGAAAACAAAAGAGAAGTTGTAGAAGGTGTGTATTACCAATCATCCAACCAGGATGAGTTCTGTTACAGGCAATTAGGAGAGGTAGGCCTTGTTCTTATGGCAGATTTCAAGTTCCTACACATCACCTGAGATAAGCAGATGTTGGAAATTTTTGAAGTTTGTATGAAATAACTTCTTGTCACAGGTTCTTAGTGTGCCCACTAGAAGAGAAGTCCTAAAAGACTTAATATTTTTTAAGTGTTGTGAGTGCAGAGCTGTGGTTCATATATGCCGGGGGAAGACTCAAAAGGTCAAAGTTCAATTAGAGTTGGACAGTCCTGCTTGACATATTTATCAAAGATCTGGATGCAGGAGTTAAATGCACCATTAGTAAGTTTGATGATGATCCAAAACAGGGTGGTGTTGTTGACTCTGCCTCTCAGAAGGCCTTGCAGAGGAATCTAGATATATTGGAGTATATATATAAATCATAGAATATATATAAAATAAAATATGTATAAAACCAGAGAATAATAGAATTTTTAAGACTGGAAAAGGCGTCTGAGATCATCGATTCCAACCATTAACCTAACACTGCCAAGTCCACCACTAAACCACGTCCCCAGGCACCACATCTACATGTTTTTTAAACACTCCCAGGGATGGTAATTCCACCACCTCCTTGTGCAGCCTGTTACAATGCTTGACCACCCTTTTGGTGGAGAAATTTTTCTTGACGTCCAATCTCAGCCTTCCCTGATGACACTTGAGATCATTTTCTCTTGTCCTGTTGCCTGTTACTTGTGAGAAAAGACCAATCCCCAACTGTCTACAATCTCCTTTCTGAACACAGTACTCAAGGTGCAGCCTCAACACTGCTGAGTACAGCGGCACGATCACTTCCCTAGTCCTCCTGGCCACACTGTTCCTGATACAAGCCAGGATGCCATTGGCCTTCTTGGCCACTGGGGCACACAGATAGCTCATGTTCTACCACTGTTGACCAGCATCACAAGGTCCTATTCTGCTGGCCTGCTTTCCGGCTACTCGTCCCCAAGCCTGTAGTGCTGTATGGGATTGTTGTGACCCAGTCCATCATGACTCTTGTGCTAAGTAGACCCATTTTTCTGCTGCTTTAGCTTGAGAGAGATTAAAACTAGTTTATCTATCAGTTACCCTGTAAGATTTCCATATTTGCACAGCCATTATCTCCCTCTGCATTTAGGGTGTTCCTCTTCCTAAGGCCTCAGAGAGAGGAAGAAAGAACTTCTTTTGACTCAGTGTGTGGTTGGGATTCCTTCATACCACACAGAGGATATCCTCTTCAGGACACTGCTGGTAGGGTGTGCTGCCTTCATGCCAACTCAAATGCAAATTAATTGTGTAGCTCAGAAGCAGCTATAAATGTTAAGAGGAAGAACAACTTAATATAAAATTAAAAGTATCAGATGGAAGATTCAGCCCCTTTGAAAACAAAAGCTGATTGATTAAAACTATACTCAATGATAGGAATGGTTTCTGTAGTACAGAGTACTTGGCTATTGGTTCAGTGTAAATACTGCAACTACTCTCTTAGACTTAAAATTATCATAGATGGTTTTAAAACACTTTTCAAATAATTTGTGTTCTCAACTAATTCCCTGAACACACTTTTTTGGCACAAAGATTATTAGCTGCAAAGGGGAAAAATATAAGATTGATGGAATTACATGACACAGTTAGTATGCTTCTATCTAAACATTTGTGTACAATGATCAAGTCATTGGTACTCCCATCAAGCAAAGTATGAAAGCTCTTATTATTTTTTATCCAAAGGAAATGCTGAATAATTCCACAGTCTATGGATGGAAAAGACAAAAGTGTTTCCTAGTTTCTGAAAGTCGCTTTCAAAAATTATGTAGAGCACTGACTGCTCATCTATAGAGTGATTTCCCTTCTCTCTTAAATTTAATTGAAGAAACTGTATGTATTTTTATGAGAAAGATTTAGTGAGAAGACTATAGACTTTTTAAAATGACAGATCTTTCCTATGACATTGATCTGCTAATGGATACTGTATCATTTATAAAAATATCACATATGCTAGGCTTCCATTTGACAAAAGCTTATTGGACAATAGCAAGCACAGTTGATGTCAGCTGTATTTATTGATAAATAAATGATTGTTGTGGTTTAGGAATGGTATTACCCAATTTAGTTCTCCCATTGAGACTCCCAACCATACTGCTACTTACTCAATCCCTCTATCCCCTCTCCCACCTCCCTCCTGCGAGTGGCTGGAGAAGAGGCACAACAGGTAAAGATCATGGGTTGAGATAAGAACAATGCACTGAAAACAGCAATGAAATAATAAAACAAACAGTCACAGCAACAATATTAATAACAAAAATGTACTAAAGAGAGTCTGATTTACAAGCAAAATGCTCACCAAGCCCGACCCAATGCAATGCTACTGCAGCTGGCAGCAGCCATCCCCAACCACCCTGTCCACCAGGCTTTCTCCTGCTCAGAAGCCGCACCCTTCTTCTTGGAAGCCAAAGAGTCCTTTCACCCCAGCCGTGGTGAGATTGTATCCAATGACACCTCAGTCGTGGCCACACCCCCTCAGCCACCCCCTCTCTCTGCTACTGCAAAAAATTAACCCTGTCCTTGGCTGAAACTAAGAAAATAAGGCTTTGTTTTGTTTCAATGTAAAACACCTGCTACATTTATTTCCACCATAGATTAAGTATTCAGAGACTAATATCTGTCCACTCAGTTAATTTCTAATGAAAGTTTTTGGAGAGTATTTTATCTAACTAGGAAGGAAATAAAAGATTTCAATTTTATGGTTGCACTAGATTATCAGATTTGCTACAGAGTTGCCTTAAGTTGCTGAGGAACTAATGAAGCTGGTTGGGAAAAAAAATGAGCTGGATCCCTTGCTTATCCTGCACCTGGCTCAAGCAATGCCTAATGAGTGAATGATGTCTTGGGTGAAGCAGAAGCCTCGTGGCCCAATGTTGTCTCAGTGAGGCACAGAAGAGCACCCACATCTCTGTACCAGCCATCAGCCTCACTCCCCCTTTACCCTGAAAAAAAAACGTTGTTGTAAATCTGGTCCTTTGGGGAGAAAAGGATGGGTGCAGGGGCTCTATGGCAAAGGCCTCCCTCGGTAGGTGGAGGAGGACCAAAATGTTTATATTACCTTTTGTATGAGCTATCAATTCTGACTGAAAGTAACTGAGACTTTCATTCAGCCCTATTTTCTTGTTAACCTTCACACCCCTATAAATGCAAATGAAAAGAGAACAAGCTTTACATGCATGACCGCAGTCACCAAAACCCCACCTATAACATGTGATTGTTCTACCCCTTTGTTAGATTTGCAATCTACCTCAAAGATTGCAATATAAAAGAGGGGCGTTTCAGGGGAAAAAGAAAAAAAAGAAAAGGAAAAAGAAATGAGAGAAGATACCTCTACTCGCTTAGGATTGGTCAACAGACTGTGTCTTTCCTACCCCGAAGGGACACCGTTAGGTGAGCTTTGTGTCTCCAGCTGTGTTGGAGAATACCTGGGAATATTTATTTATATATATATTGCTACTTTATCTCTGTTACCGTACTATGTGTTGTGACACATATAACACTGTGCAGTTTATGAATTTATCATCAAAACCCCTGAACCTGCTGTCCTGTTCCTTCAATAAATCATACTATTAGTAAATCTGGATCATGAAAGGTTTTCTTGAACTTAGCCAGACCTATAGCAGGGGACTGGCAAATTGCACTAATTTTGAATCTGTGGTTTCACAAGTTCTTATTGAGCATGACCAGACTTATACTGTAAAAACCATGCTATTTGTGAATCTGTGCTTGTGAAGGTTTTTATTGAATGCAACTAGACTTACAGTGCTGAATTTGTTTTAATCAGAAACTAAGCCCAGCTGCACCCAGCTCCTCTGATCTCTGAGGACCAGCTGGAAGGCAGGGGGTTTATTTTCTGCCAGATTTCTATTCTTTTAACTCAACAATGCTGGATTCAATCCTGTGGGTGGAGTTAAATGAGAATAGTCTAATCAGGGAGAGCAGTCAGAATCAAGGCCTATTAGAACTCACTTGACAGTCTGAGGTATTGTGTTTGTAGCTTTTGCTATTGGACTTGGAAAAGTATTATTGACGCATGAGGTTTAAGCACTTAGAGAGTCTCAGGAGTGTAACTCAGGCTGCATGCACAGCGTTACCAGGAGAGGATTTCAATATCTTGAAGGATATCAATGAAGCTGACAGAATCCTGAAAAAAAATGACCAAAAAGGAAACTGTCATACTGGCAGTACCTCCCACACCCATGTCCATTATGTTTCCTTGTATTATTGTAAATGAAAGATTATTATTCTTCATATACTAAGCGCAAAGATAAAGCAGCAGTCTCGAAGGAAAAGAAAACTTCCATTGTGGAGCACAAAGTTGCTATGGTCAGAGTGAGTAATCTTGAATCTCTCTGTGCAAGTTTGCTTCAGCAATGCTGAGTCTCAATTGCTGCCATCCTGGATGGAAGCTTGTCTTGCTGGTTATCTGGAAGATCTACTCATTCCTAGTAATGATAGATACATTAAGAAGAAATATAGGATAATATAGTCTTCCAGAAGAATTTACTGAAACAGTATTATTTTGGATGTAATGAAGGACCAACAGAATGCAATTAAATACAACTACTACAAGCTTAGTCTTCAAAGTCTTAGCTGAAATTTCTCCAGAAAGAGTGCACCACTGACAAGATCTGTTCTTTTCATCTCCTTTCTTTAGTGTATGTGTCAAAAATTGACCTGCTGAGGTCCTGTTTTGGGAATACTGTTCAACTCAAGCTGAAGTCCTGTTGACTGTAATGTGAAATGTACATTTTGATTATCTAACATGAGATTTAACAAGCTCTTGAGTGCTTTTTTGAACAGAGGTAAAATTTTCAACAAGCAAAATACTGCTTGCTAAGATACTTTAACGACCTGCCGCAGTCTTGCTGCTATTTTAAAAGTCAGAATATTTGTTTAGTGGGCCTTAGAATAGAATAAATTGGTATATGAAAGAGAGGAAAGTATATGAATATCAGTAATGAAAATTAAGTGACTGTGTAATTTGTAGTACTTATCAAACTATAAATATATTCAGTTAGTTTATGGATTTATCTGTTCCTGTCTGTTGTCATCTATTCTATGTATGGAAAATTCATACCAAAGAAAAATTTTTTCTTTTATTATCTTATAAAACAAAGTGGGGAAATAATATGAAGATTATTAAACAAAAGCTCTAAAAAATAAAAGACAGAAATATGAGGGTTCAGTGTTCCATTCTGGAGCACTAATATATCAGAGCTCCTCTCACTTTCTCTGCACATCAATCTTTAAAGATTTTTGGACTCCAAAAAGCGGGAGAGCACAGAAGTATATTACAAATCATCTGTCAGAAGTAACTGAGTGAATCCTAAGGTGAAAGGTGATTGTTATATCTTACTGCAGCACTAAAAAATTGTAAAAGTGAAAGGACACATTGCTTGTCTAGTCATGGTATTCACTGAAATAATGGTGTGTACTGAAAGTTGCAAATGAAATTGCACCACACCTTTAAAGACTGCTAGCTAAGACATAAACCATGATTGCTATGCAGTGGTTAGGAACCAATTAAGTGCATTGCACTTGAGGCAAAGAATGAAAGAATAAGTTACTATCAAATTTCAGTGTGTAAGTCCACCTCACGGTTCGGCCCATTTGCTTTCCAATCTTAAAGTAAAACATACCAAAGACAATTAAAAACATTTCAAGTGCAACCAGGTGTAAATACACTTGAACACAATTACTGAAGGAAATTATTGTATATCAGCAAAGGTATGAACAGTCACTTAATCTAAGCCATGCAATCAACCTTAAAGGCTGCTTATTGCTAATAGAGTTTTTTGTCAAATGCTAGCACTAAAGTAAGAACTTCAGTGCTCAAGGTCTGATCCTGATATGCTCCAAGCATATAAAGATTTGGGCACTGACTTCAATTATAAACAAACTTGCCTCTTTGGTCTATAAGAGTCACTGTATAAAAATACCAATTAAAGCACAGGATGTACAGACCCTGGCTGCTGGACCTTGCTCTTAAACTCCCGGCCCCAGGAAACAGCTAGTTCCCACAATATCCTCATGATTGGGGTATTTGTGTCTGCATGGACAGACAATAATCTTCAGATGCCCTGTGGACTCATGCTCTGAGTTGACAGTTCTTAGCGTTAATGTTCTTCTAAGACATATCTTGTTTCTTATGGTGTGGCATTTCTCCTTTCTTTAGCCAAAGGACACTGCTTAACAGTTTGCATTCATTTTATAACATTATAGTTTTGATTCTCTTATTACCTTTCTTGTCTTCCTTTCTGATAAATCAAGTAATTTTAAATAAGTACCATAGCTGTCAGTTTATTTCATTGGTGTTGTTCCTCCTTTGTTTTCTCTTTTCCCTCTCTATTTCCCTCACTGTCCATATTTAACTCTGCAATACCACTTTTCACTACTGTCTCCAATCTGAGAATCAATTGAACTACTTAGAGTCTTCTAGTTGAAAGAAATTAATTCAGAATCAACCTCAGGGATCTTAGTTGTTCTAATATGGAAACTTCTCTTTGAAATCCACACTAGTGATCATTGGCATAAAACATTTCTGTGTAGAAAGGAATATTTCCAATTAGAGAACAGTTTTTTTTTCTTTGAAGACTTACTAAGATACTTCTGTAATGAAGTATAGAGTTTGTGGGGTTTTTTTATGGTCTTTTTTTGTTTGTTTGTGTGAGGGGGGTTATTATTATTATTATTATTTATTGATATTATTATTATTTTATTTTATTTTATTTTATTTTATTTTATTTTGGGAGTGGAGCAACTAAGCAACTAAGACTCTTTAGAAATGCAGTCTTATTTTTTATTTTCTACTTTAGACATGGGCTCAAATGACAACATTCAGCTCTTGAATGCCAGGTACAGGTAAAGTATTCTAATGATCTTTTGGGCTTCAGATTCAAGGTCATAGTTTTGCACATCATAACATTACCCTTTCTGGCAAAATCCAGAAGAAAACCTGTATTCAGTCTTGCTACTCCAAATTCCAGGATCCAAAATCATTTGTGATTATCCTTAAAACTATTTTTTTCTTTAGCATGTCTTCAAAAACTGCAGCCTTAAAAATCATCTCTATGATGTCTTTTGTGATCGTGCACAACTATGCCTCTGCAAAAACTTTCCCTAATGTGTACTCACTGTGCTGTGCACTATTGTTGCCATTTACCCTTGAGTGAAATTTTTGCTTGGTATACTGGAGTTTCTCTAATCCACCCTGACAGTACTATACAGCAGTCTTAAATACCTAGATAAGTCAGTAAGCTTCCCCTTTTCCATTTTTTAATGCAGGATGATTTCCTCTTATTAACAGCATAAGAATGATGGTTCTGATAGAGAGACAGGTCGAAAATGCAATACATATCTGGATTTATTTCCCTGACCCACATTTAACAAAATACCTATTTCTTATTTTTAAACAGCTAGCAATTTCTTATAAACTGTCCAATTTCATCTTTGATTTTTTTAGCGTGTCATGACACTTTATAGATATAAGTTAAAATCATAACTTAAAGCTTGAAAAGTAGGTCTGCACTATTAATCTCAAGATTTTTGAGAAATTTGCTTCTCAAATTTCAAGTTTCCCTTCATATCATAAGAAGGGAAAATACATTTTTCTACTCCATTGTTGATAAATGAGCAAGATTTTTATGCAAGAATATGACGCCAGGAGTTATGGCTCTGCTAAACCATGAAAAAGAATTACCTATTACAAGGATAAAATCAAGGGAGGAGGAAATAATGAATTTTTGAAATGCTATAGGAGATATTTTGTGAACATGTAATTTAGAACTAAATAGGTACTAAGCATCTGCTAATGACTTTTCAGATTTGAAGCATTCTGGTGGCATTTCAAAGATTATTCAAACACTGCTTGAGAGATCAGACAGTACAAAGGGAAGGTTGCACATAGATCTGGTTCTCTGTGTTTTTGTATAAAGCATCAATAAAAGCTTTAACATTGTTTTTGTTATGCCAGGTGCTCACCAAAGCTTCTCTCTCTCCCCCTCCTCGTTTGGGCGAGGGAGAGAAAATAAAATGAAAGCTTGTGGGTCAAGATTAGGAAGGGTAGAGATCAGTCACCTATTATTGTCATGGGAAAAAAAACTCATTTGGGGAAATTAATTTTTTACCAATCAGATCAGAGTAGGAAAATAAGAAATAAAATAAAATATCTTAAAAACGTCTTCCCCCACCCCTCCCTTCTTCCTGTGTTTAGCTTTGCCCCATTGTTCTCTACCTCTTCCCCTGCAACAGAGCAGCAAGACAGGGAATGGGGGCTGTGGTCAGTTCAACACACATTATTTCTACTGCTTCCTCCTCGTGGGGAGGACTCCTCACACTCTTCCTCTCCAGTGGGGGATCCCTCCTACAGGAGATGGTCCTCCACAAACATCTGGGTCCTTTCCATGGTCTGCAGTTCTTCATGAACTGCTTCAGCGTTAGTCTTTTCCCACAGTGCAGTCCTTCAGGAACAGCATGGGTCCCTCAGGGAACAGCATGAGTCCCCCAAGTCCTGCCAGCAAACCTGCCCCAGTGTGGGCTCCTCTCTCCTTGGGTCCACAAATCCTGGTAGGAGCCTGGTCCAGCAGGGCTTCACAGAGGGTTACATCCTCTGGGCATCCACCTGCTGTGGTGTGGCAGTTCCTCTCATGCGTTCTTACTCATTTCTCCAACTTAAGTTGCTGCATGTTTTTTCTCTCCTCCTCTTAAATATGTTATGCCAGAGGTGCTACCACCATTGCTGATGAGCTTGGGCTTGGCCAGTGGCAAGTTCATCTTGGAGTCAGTTGGAATTGGCTCTGTCAGAAATAAATGAAGCTTCTGGCAACTTCTCACAGAAGCCACCCCTGTAGCCTTCCCTTGATACCACAAGCTGGCTGTGCAAACCCGATACACTCCTGCAGAAAAATTCTGATGTATGACCAAAAATGAATGAGCATTTGTCTATTCCCATAATCATGAGGGGTTCACACTATACTCCTCACTGTTATATTGACCTCTGTTTAAATATCTTGTGTGATATTATTTGTCAATTTCTTTTTTTCCCCTAAATCTCACAGGTTTTCATAATTTCAAGTGTCTACATTTTTCAGCTATTACAGTAAATCAAATAATACATAGTCATTCTTGTGATTCAAGACCTGATTGAAAATTTTAAACATTTTATAATTTTAAGACTTTATGACAACATAATCAGGATTTGAGTCTATATCATTGTTTCACTTTACTGTGTTATGACTGTACTTGGGAGGTAAGTAGAAGTACTGCATCCTGCCTCTTGATGACAGAAAATGGGAAGTGTGAAACTGAAATTCAATCAGGAAGGAATGATTAATTACAAAAACTTACTTGCTCAAATAGTACTCAAAAATTGTAAAACTTTTATTGGTTCTGTGATATAAATAGTAAGTAATAGTGTCTGCAGCATTGCAGTTTTCTATTATTGCATTTTGTGAAAAAACTACCAAAAAAGAGAACTTATTTCAGCAACTTGTTTTCTGTGAACTTGGGCTGAATAATTTTGCATTCTCTTTTTCTCTTTTTATATTGTAAGAACAGCAATTAATGATATTGTAACCAACAGAAATTAATGGAAAATATATAGAGATGCTACAGAGATCTGACGTGGAAGACTGACTCAGGATGTATGTCCTACATATATATGTATATACACACATGCTTGCACATTTAACAATTTTGTATATATGCTTATTATTTCAGTATATATTAAGATAGTAGCAGGGCCTTAAACTTCTGCATTCCTCGTTAGAGGACATACTATGTGTTATCTACCAAGCAGCCTGTATTATTTTTGAACAAACACCTGGCTTTAAGTTCTGTTATCTCAGTATTCATGTTTACCAGGATGTAAACTAGAATGAATGTTACCTGCCTTTGTGAAGCCACAGGATGATTGTGAGGTCCCTGGAAATCTGAGTTCATAAATGCCCTATAAGTCCCTAAAAAGGGTCTGCCACAACTGTGTGGGGATGAAGACTGCATACTGGACACAAACAACATCTACAGAACAGTACAGATTCCTTGTAGAGAGGGAGCACCTTGAACTTCAGTGTATGTCTGCTAAATCAATCCCAGGTGTATAAGGATTTTTGGAGAAAATAGTACCCTAATGAGAAAATACCTTTTTTCTTCCAGTCTTTCTGAAAGATTCAATGTTACTTCCCTTTTAGTGTGATCTACACCAGTCTTTTCATAGTTTCGTAAACTTTGTATTAGTTAACAGTGGTTATTGTTTGTTCCTTCAGTGTATATCACAAACTGTGAGCATGGCTGGCATGCTTAACTGGAAAGCATGAAACCCTTGTCTCCTATGGGATGAAGTAATTCCTGACTAGCAGTAATGCATTTTACCAACATCTGTAATTTTTTTCTCCCTTTTCGTATACAGATTGAGACACTAATTAATCATGATCAGTAAATCATTCAACTGTGTCAGTCATCATACAGAAGATCACCTCAATATGATGTTTTTCCTATTGTTACTGAGTATCTTCTGCTGATTGTGTAAAACTGAACAACATGCTAGATCAGTTGGATCTAGATCAACTCCCTTGGAGTTGAAATACATAAATTTGTTCAGCTAATATGCCACGGAAAACAGTGAAGCAATTACCTATTTGTTTAGTATCAGAGGATATAAATTACTTGATTAGATATATGACAGAAACAGCTGTTAGATTTTCCATTTTCTCCACATATACCATGGAGATTCATGCAACTCTATCATTCCTTATCTCACTAAAACATGCTTATACTTGTGAATGTATTTTTCTCTGTATGTGTGTCTTTATATGATATCCAGCTTTACTTACTGTTTTATATTTCTAGGATGGGTGAAAGAAGTATGCTTTCTTAGCTTCTATGTATCATGGAAACTAACACCAAGTATCATTTTCTGTTGTGATAAAAGTCATGTAGAATTAATTGGATCGTGGAAGCGTATTGCACATCAGCTGCAGAGAAGTTTATAACTGACCTTTTCATACCTTTTTATTTTGATTGTTTGCAGCTTTCCACTGGAGAAAATTATGATAGACATCCAAACTCATATCCAGACAAGAATCTTTTCAAGTTTAGAATGATACAGAAACACTCATTGATGTAAACAAAGGTTGAGTATAAACTGAGTGATGACAAGTCGAAGGATAAAGTAATATAGGTTATTGTTGTAACTGAGCACTATGTGATCTAGTGGAGCATACTCAAATTAATTCACCGGCAGCAGTGGATGTCATCTTTATTAAACTCCTCCGAGCTCAACTACCATACTGACACAGGAGATAAGTTCAGGAGAAAATGGTAAAGGTGTTGCTTTGAGAGTAAAAAACAAACACAGTGGAGAAAACGTTAAGAAATCTTCCCTGAATTGAAAAAGTGGAAATATATTGGGAATACCTGAAGACTTTTTCCCCTTATGGAAAGCAATATAAAATAAAAGTGTGAGGTAATAATAAATTCCTCGAATTTGTATTTTAACAGAAAATTGCTACAAAAGATATGCAGCTGCAATAGCTGATATGCATTTGGAATTCACAGCTTTTGTATTCTATATGTATGTACGGGGAAAAAATAAATAGGTAATATCAATAAAATGAGAATAAGTTTCTACAAACCTAAAGTAGATGCTTATGTAACCTCATTGTTACAGAAAGGATTCAGATATAAAACTGCAAATATATATGTAAGGAAAAAGAGGGAAAAATCATCTTCCTCTTTTGTCTCTAGGTTTTCATACTTTTTTTTAAGAGTTCTCATACAGAATTTTGATAAGCTTTTCCAACTATAGATACTTTGATAAGTTTTTCTTGCCATAGGTATTTTGGAATAATATAGACATTTGGGTTGACGAAATGAAAAGGGTAAAAATATTTTAGTCAGATAAAAGGGTAGATAAAGTAAGCAGCTTAAATTCATTTGGGAATGTGTGGAAAGGCTAATAACAAGGAAATAAAGGAACTATCAACATCAACTAAGGTAGTTCCTAGAAGTAAGTCCATCTTGTTTCAAGAATGCAAAAACAACTTTACTGGTATCTGATGTTATACCCTACAACATTTTCATTACTCCTTCCCTCTCTGTGCTTTCCCCTTTCTCAACTGTTATGTAAAATCATTGTATTACATATTTAGAGATTTAAAACCATTCTAGCTCTTAGTTTTCAAAAGTCAAGTTAAATGGAGAAGTGTGAGCCAGAGGAGATTTGTTCTTAGCCCAGTATAGTTTAATACTTTTATCGGTAGCATGGAGTGTATGTGAGAAAAAAATTGCTAATAAAGCCTTCAGATGCCTTACACTTGTTCCAGTGGCATAAAGAAACATAAATTCAGAAAAAAATCAAAACCTTGCTATAGGAAAAGTAGCATAAGTATTACTTGTAGTGAGGAGCTGTATAGTTGGAAGTAATCAGGGTGAAATTAATAATTATGAATAATCACTTTAACCTTCCAATGATATGTTATTTCTGAGATAAGACTGTCTTAGCTGTCCAAGCAGGGAAACAAAATTTCCTGTGTATACACGTAAAGGAAGTTGTTTTCTCCCACAGGTATCAGATTAAGTTTAAAAAGCTGTATTTTAATTTCTGCAAGCTGAAAATATCAAAGCTGAAAAAATTATGAAATTAAAATAATATTTTTAAAAAAGAATTTATCTCAATCTTATTAAATAGAAATTTTAGTAGACTTTATCACAGTTTAGAAGTATATAAATGTGAAGATGATTTCTTGTAAGGAGCTGTCTAATCTGCCAGACAAGTACAATTACAGGATGAAACACCTTAAGTACTGAGAGAAGTTCTATGTCTAACTGCAAAGGCAATAAACTTTGAAATTATTTTTCAGGAAACAGTATTATCAATATGGATTTTTTTTTTTTTTATCAGCAGTAGGTCTTTTTTTTGAAGGGGAAATTCCATCACAACAAAAATGGACTGGATCCTCATGGAGAAATCCTATGTGCTGTGTAAGGAAGATCTCAGTCTTGCAAACCTCATGGGTCTGTCATCTAAATAAAGAGCTTTGATTTGTCTACTACATATACCACTAAGAAGCTAGGTTTTCAATGGGTTTGGTTTATAGACCTAACATTCCCATGGTTTTCTCTGGGAAGTTTCCTTACATGTACTTCTTTTATTTCCCTTAAATAGATCTCTGCAAAACCAGCTGTAAATTCAGTTAGACTGATTTTGTAGCAGGACCACAAGTGCCTAAACAGAGATTTATGGGAGTTCATCTAAAAGGTCCAAACGGCCACTCCTCCCAGTGCCCTCTCTGTAACACACTGTGTCTGTTTTACTTGCTTCAGTATAATGTGTTTTGTTAAAAAATTGTGACTTGGCAGCGGGGAGAAATTTGGGTGCTTTGCCCTTTGCTGTCTGTAGAAATGTGGGTTGAGTGGAAGTCTTTACAGAAAGAGATACTCTGCTCTCTGATGGCAAGTGAGAATGACAGCTGGGCAAGCACTGAAGGAGTGATGTGGTAAACACAGCATCCTGCAGTTCAGAAAGCCTGAAAATCCTCAGAGGAATGGGAAGGCAGGTTTCACAACTTAGAAAATTACATTTCTTGGAAGGGATTGTAAAGGGTTTCTTGCTGCTGAGGAAGAGACTAAATGTCTCTATACTAAGAGAGACTCGAGAAAAAGGCCCATGATAAAGTGGTAGAAAGTGTGCAAGAATACTTGTGTTAGTCTGTTTTATTTTGTCTATCAACAGTGAGCTTTTCCCTTATAAAAACAGTTCTTATTCTAACCTTTTTGTTCATGTTTTGCACCTTTTTTATTGTCCTTCGTTTAAGAAAAAGAATGCAGATTTATCTCAAACATCAGGTTGGTTGGTGATCCTGGAATTGCTGTGTTTTACTGTAGTGGTTGTTCTATCAACGTTGCTGTTCAAGAAGTAGCACCTCTTTTCTGTGGGACAAAGGCAATCATTCAGTATTTAGAAGACCAAAAGTAGCATGTTGTATGGCTGCAATTGAGGAAGTAGTTTCTTGAGCTTCTGCTTCTCCAGGCAAACTTTGAACCGAAAATCTGAATTTGCCTTCCAGTTAGATGTCAGTATGGAGAAGATGCTATCATCATCTCCTTAAGTCTTAAGGGGCAGTGGGATTCTTTTTTTTTTTTTTTTCATCTCTCCAACATAGGCATAGGGAGAAAGTATAAAGGTTACCTTTTTGACAGTCACCGTCTTTTTTCAGTTATACTTTCAGCGTGATGTTTAATTCAGGGGTAAATCTGGAATTAATTTAGTTGCAACAGCTGCATATAGAAAGGCCTTAAAAGAATCACAAGCATAACAAAAAGATTATGTTACTCTCTGGATAAGAGATAGATCTTATTTTACACTGAAAAACAGAAAAATCAACATGTAGATGAAGGACTGGCAAGCAACTGTATAGACTATCTTGTTATTCTCTTTTCCTGGGATATACATGACACTCAGTTTTCCCATCTGGGATCCTGATATGTACAGTATGTAAATGTGTCATTTACTCAGCTTTTCACTAAAAAACTACATAGCTTGGCAACGTTTGAGGTACATAATGTACAATAAAAGGAATAGTTGTAAGCGCAAGGCCCCATTGCAGCTCATTAGTAGAACTGTGTCCTCAGAAGGCTTGCAAGGATTTCGAGAGACTGACTACTGGCAAGTAAAGCCTTATTGTTGAATGAGCAGCCACTCTAATGAACCCAGAAAGGCTGTGCTTAGCACAGGCTCTGGTGTGGCTTACATGGATCGAATCGTAAATGAAACCGGTTAAAAATAACAGAATAAAATCGCCCCAAATATTTTTATTATTAAAGACAGTGAATTAATTTATTAACACAAAACAGAAGAGCTTGCTGGAGTCTTAAATTTTTATATTTACTTTTAAAATATCTTCTAAATATTTTCAAAAAATCAATATTAGAATGACATACAGTGAGATAGTTTATAGATATTTCAACTACATCAGTTTTGATGTAACTGGACACATCACAGGGCATCACAGGACAATTTCTAGATCTCAAATGAGTCCTATGAATGAGTAAATTTTGGATTTGATCCCAATATGTAAATGTATGTAGACTTTTATCTCTCACCAATTTTAAGATAGGAATCTCAAAATGGAAGCAGATGAGTCTGCTCCTTATTTTGTGCACGTGAATTTGGGTGATTAATTCTTCATGTACTATAAAAGGGAAGGAACCTTTCCCTTAGGCTGTAGAATAATAGAAGAACTAGGTTTGATCTTAGTAGTCACTGTAGTGACTGTAGGTCCTCTTCCTCTATCCTTTCAGCTGCAGGCAGCAACATTGGAAGAAACAGATAGACCCAGCCTATTAATACATGGCTCCATGGCTGATGTCATCAACGCAATTTTATACTTTTCAATTATGAGGTGGTATATGCAGGCTTGCTGGCATTGGATGGGATCCACCTTTCTCAAAGGGGAAAGTGGTTTTTTGCTCACAAGCTACTGTGGTTTAATGACAGAGCTTTAAATTAGACCTGAAAGAAGGAGAGGATAACATCAGGCTTGCCTGTGACAAGCTGTGGGATGACATGTCAAGATTACAGGGAAGTGGTGCTAGCAAGCACCCTCAGCCTATTGCTCTGAGTTGTGCTGGGTACACTGCAACACATGTGAAGTCTTACAGTGATGAGCCAGGGGCTACTGAGGCAGTAGCAGGCAACTGGTGAAACCACACAAACACCAGTGAAATACCACAAAGGAATTGTGCTCTCCTGAGAAGGTGAGCCCAACTGAAGTGCCTCTGCACGAATGCATGAAGCATCACCAACAAACAGGAGAAAGCAGATTGAAAGCTTATGGGAAAAACTAGAAACTGAGGCAACAAAGGAAACCTCGTGGCTGGTGTTTACTGTAGGCCACCCGATCAAGGGGAGCCTATTGACAAAGCCTTCTTGCTCCAGCTACTGTCATCTCATCACTCTTCCATCTGTCTTTCCAACTTCCATGAACTCCCTTCTGTCCCTTTGCAGTGTCTTGTGAAAAAAAGTCTAAAAAAGACAGTTAAGGGCAATTATATTCAACTATTCAGTAATTTAAAAATCACAATCATGACATTATATATATATATTTGTGCGAGCAATATCAAGGAAATTAAGGCTCTAATATTACATAATGAAATAAGGGACTAACCTTTGAATTCTTGCAGAGAAGGTTCTTTTAGGAAAGATCTGGATGACTGATAGCAATTGTTGGTATCAGTTGCACTCGTTCTTTTACCACAGAATGTGATAGGGTTAGTGAAACCAAGGAAACTTCATGTGATGTATTTTAGATGCTGTGGAGTTAGAAAGGGCTACTAATTAGCTAAAGATCAATGCCCAACATTTTAAATTAGAAGGTTTCTATTAATGTTCTGAGGCTTTAAGGTCAGATGAGGTTGTAACAGTTATTTAGTCTGGACTTACACGCTGAATAACTTCTATGTCAAGTTTATCTCTAGGTAATAGTCAAAAAATCTAATCTGGATAGATTCTCAACTGTCTTAAAAGTTTCTTACAAGAATGATGCAGGTTTTTTGAAAACTCATTGAGAGCAAGATATGTCCCATGCAGTTTGTTCGACTGTGAATTTGATGTAACATGCCTGTAAAAGCCACTGCTTTTCTTCTTGTCTTACACGTCATCATATCTTGATGAAAGCTTTGGGGTTTTTAAATAGAGATAAGCAGAAAGAAAAGATTTTCAGCTTTATACTATTCAAAGGACTTCTTATGCACAGAACATTCAGAACAAGAGAAGAAGTAGATACGAGGAACTATGTGATTCTAGTTTGGCTCAGTTGTCTTTCTGCCTTATGCTAGAAGTGGGGTAGACTTTCCTTCTTTTACTTATTTCGTCATTGCTGGTAAAATGATGTTACTGATTAAAAAACTTATCTTCATAATACAAAATAAAGATATGATGCTACTGTTTTACTTAGGTTATTAACTTTAACAAAAAAACCCCAACTCTTTCTTTCCTGGTATTATCAATTCAAGGCAAGAGCTTAGATTGAGTTGAAGAGCTCAAAAATCAGGTGTTGGAAGTTGACAGTGTTTGTATAGCAAAAGAGAAGTGGAACAACCCAGAGCAAACAAGAAACCAATAAGTTTTGTTTTTCTTTTTCCTCCTAAGTTGTTCCTGTTATACAATTTCATACACATAGCTGTCTGATTTTCAATGAGATGTCAGTTCAAAACTTCGTGCAGACATCTCTGAGCTTGCAATGATTTTGGACAAGTACATAAACTCTGTGAGTTGCTGTAAGAAGAATTGTACTAAGCAACCTCTTTTCCAGGAGGTATTTTTCAAAACACCTCCTGAGTAAATACTTTACACATGGTATGGGTGTCCTGAAATACCTTGTCAAAAGCAGTTGGTTTAATGTGGATAGAACTTTTATGGTGATGGTCAGCCAAATGTAACAAGAAGCTATGGAACTATAGGATTTATGTCACTGTAGACTAGGAAAACCTTTTGCTACATTTGAAAGTAAAAAACCACATGATGTCTTTCAATTAACTAACCTTATATAGAACTGTCATGCTGAAGAACAGCACCTGTTTTAAGACTTGTGCCTTAACATTTTAAAAACAAGTGTTAATGTGTGAATTGTGGAAGAAGGACTTCAACAATATTTATCACACAATTTTTTTAAATTTCTTTTTTTTCTCAAATGTCTGTATTCAAACTTGCTTTTATATGAAAGCAGACTTATCTTTTTCTTTTAAATTACAGAAGGATATATCTTGTAATACTTGCTTACAAAAAATTGCTTTATAACTGTGATTGCTCCCTAACATCTAATGCTTCCTAAACAGCAGTTTTCTTAGACATAAGCAGAGGAATCTCTCATACTGGAACAGAAGAAATAGAAGAAGATAGAGGCAAATTCCAATGTGGAAAAAAGGAACCACATTAAGGGTGCTGAGCTATTTAAAATTGTCAGTTTGGTAATGATTTTATTCTGATTGAATTGTCTCAAATGACTCACTATCTGAATTACAAGAACATTACTAAATTAGAATCATACTCTCTTTAGTTGATTTAATACAATATCAATTTCAGAGGTTTTGATTAGATCTTTTGTATCTGAGGTGAAATTTCACCATTGGCTTGTGCTTATAAGAGCTTGTGCTTCCTTCAAGACCAGAAGTTCCACTCCATCCTTGGCAACACTCCTAGTAATTCATCGGAGTCGTTCTTGCAATTGTGCAGCCTCTGCTGAAGACCACTGTGTCACTGATCTGAGAACTATGAAGAGTAAATAATTAGTTATTGGTCTGATCAGGAAACTGATACAACGGCCGTGTGGCTACAGAATTCCTAAACCTGACACAGGGCAGAAGCAGACTAAATGAGAACCATCCTTTTTTAGCACATGTACAATTTTAAATCAACCTCCACTGACAACTCAACTTGCAAGACCTCCACTTGAATAGCTCTAGACTTTTAATTTATATCCATGTGTATATATATGTATAAATCTGTATATCTATATATATTTATATATGAATATGTATATGTATAATGTTGTAATCTTTTGGCACAATATTTTTTGATTATAACCCAAAATTTAAAAAAATCATGATTAATTATAGTAAGTGGGTTCAGAGATTATTTTCCTTAGATTTATGAAAAAAAAACCCAAGTACAAAATGTGTAATAGATTGTGGGATGGAAGATTTGGATTTGTATTTCAGCTAACACTACTGAAGCCCAAAAAGGCACAATAAAACTGTTAAAGACAGAGTTTATAGCCTTTAAACAGCAAAGGTATTTATTGCAATGTTGGGGAACCCCCAGTTCGCGCTGGACAAAGACCTCTGCAGTCTTTGGCACAAATCAAGGAATATATAGTTTCTGTGAAAGGTTGCAACACTTTACATGCATATTCATACCATTGCAACATTAGATTATAATATTCATAAGAGGTGGAGTCGGGGTGGAGTCTAGGGCGGAGTCTTCCTTTTGGGGAGATCCTTGGTGGGAGATCCAGTTACTTCAGCCTCAGTAGGGGTCTGTTTTCTCTCCTCATCCTTGGTGAACTTTTCAACTTTTATTTTTTTTGCTGACTCCATGGTGAATCTTCATAGGACCTTTTGACTCATGCCCCCTTATCTTCTGTATTTCTATCTTATCCTTATTTATGTAGGCATTTTAGCTATCCTTCATTAGAACAAAACAGAACACTCTGTCATAAGTTTTATCCTTTGTGCAAGGCACCATCTCTCACTTAGCTGATCCTATAAACTTTACATTCCTCAAAGCAGGGTACCAGGATTTTAACTCCTTAGGGTCTCACTCCGTTTCACTACTCTTAATATTCTGAATTGCTTTTTTACATCTTCTAATCTAAGATAAAATCATTGCCAGCACCACTTGATCTTTCTTGTGACTTCCATTCTGAAATTATGATTCTTTATTTAATCTTTTAATTTGTATTTCCATAACTCAGTAGTGCTGGTTGTTTTTTTTCCCTTCAGTGAAGGACACTTCTTCAACTAATGCAAATTGGCTTTGGTCCACTGGCAAAATGGACAGGAGTTAATTTACATAAGCTGAACTGCCTCAAACGGCAAGGAAATAACTACTGTAGTGCATGTAACCACAACAACAACTGAGTAGAGACACGTAATTTTCCCCAAAAATTACAGCAATGTCTAAACTGTGGTCTTTCAATGTTGTTTAATTCTATAAAACCTCTTTACTATACAATTCTTGGAAATAATCTATTCTTTCTAAAATACAGATTGCAGTATTTTCATTGAAAATACTATAAATCAAACAGAAAAATAATTGAAAGACAGCTCTTCTTATCATCTTGTGTCCAATGGGACATTTCCAAGTAGAGTAGTAACAGCAGTAAGTGAAGAGATTACTCTGGCTTTTAAGGCATATATTGCTATGTAAGATTCTACTTCTTTGGCTAATAAAAAGCCATAAATATTATTTCTATTAACTTTTTAGATAAATGAAGGATGAACAGTTTATTTAATGTATAAACTACACTGTATTATCTATTTTAAAAGTGAGGTAGGCAAATGAAAGATAGACACTAATACGAATAGCCACATCCTTGGAATAATTTAATAATCTTGGTTCTGTTTTTTTTTTCCTTCCTTGCCTTTTATCTTCTTGCTCTTTTTGACATGAGCTTGATATTACTCATACAATTTTTACCTACAGAACAATTTACTTTACCTGAATTTGACCCATAAAGGAAGAGATGACAAATATTTTCTGTGTTAGAAAAAGTACTCTTTACAAATTCTAGCAAAGCACCATTTTATTCTGGTAATCTAATACATATAGAGGCAGACTTTCTTGGGCCAAGTAACTTTTCTGACACTGCTGTGTGTGAGTAAAAACAAAAATTTATTTGTAGGGTGCCATTGCATAGAGCTAACTAACTAACTTTTATATATTTAGTTTATAAGAAGCTTAGCATTGGTCAGCTAGCTAAAAACATAACACTTCACATTTTTAAAGTCCTTAATTACAAATACATCTTCATGTTTTGTAATATGGCAGTATTTTTTAGATATTGCTTGTATATTCCTTGTAGCAAAGATGACTCAGTACATGTACTAACAGATGAAAGACATTTATCATGTTGCCCCTCTAGGTTGTTCTACCATTTCCTATAGCAAGAGACTTCTGAGATTGTGATTTCTTTGTTGGGTTTTTTTTTTCTTTTTTTTTTTTTTGCCCAGATAGAGGCCACCTTGACTGATAAAGAATGGCACAGTGGCAAATGTCAGCTATTCTTGATGGACCTTTTGGGGATTTTACTTCAGTAATGTCATAACCATCCTTTAATGCTGTATATGGACCATGACAAATTTCTTTCTCAACCTTACAAAACCCACTCTTTTTTCAATCTAAATGCATCTTAATGCTATTGTGTTCCCCTCAGGCTGTGCAACATACTTAAAATTTATGGCAAGAAAATACACTGTTTAGCAGCTGAATCTCTACTTCTAGATTTATTCTATGTATACAAAGCTAAAAGCAAACAGGAAAAAAAAAATCTGGCATTTCATTAGGGTTTGTTTTCCTTATTTAGTTTCAGCAACATTTTGTAGAATGTAAGATGTGGAGGGACCAGGGGAAAAAAAAAAAAAAAAAAAAAGAAAAGCAAGAAAAAAACTCAGAAAAATAGATTCAGTATCATCCCTTATTAACATTTCCACTTTCATGGCAGAAGTTGTTTCTGTCAATACTTTAATTTCAACTGAGCTGTTTTTGGCAGCAGGGTAACTGCAGCTGGGATTTGTTCGATGAATGTTATGTTATGAATGTTTCTTTCATGTAAAGTTCTTAGGTCACAATAAAAATCCTAATTTTTTGCAGGTTTTATGGTTCTAGGCTAACAATGCTGAGCTATGCCAGTACTCATGAACTTTAAGGCATAAGTGTAAAGAGAACAAATATGCTGCCATATAACTCCTTTAGGCCTTGGTTTTTACACTAACACAGCGGGACAGATTTGTTCCAAGTTATATGCAGCAAAAAGAAAGGAAAAGTCCATGTTGATTTTTTTAATCACTTTTTATGAAACCTATCTTCATATTGAGAGCAACAGTGTGATTTTAAAACATTAACATTCAGGTACATCAGAATTACTTTTTAACCACAGTGAAACCCTTTGGATACAAAGAAGAGAGGTGGGAATACAACATTAAGAAAAAAAAAACCAAAAAATGAACTACAAAACACATGAAATCAGACATTTTGTCATGAAACTTGTCTGACACACATGCAGTCAGGGAGAGACATGCAACTTCTCCCTCACCAAAAAATCAGAGATCACAAGGATTTTACTTTCAGCAGACTTCAGTCAGGACAGAAGCAGTGGGTGGATGCCTAACAGACATTGACACTTGCAGTCACTTGACTAGCATTTGAAGGTGGGAAGCACAGCTTCTCTTTCCCCTTGTTTGCATGGCAAATGGAATGTGTCAAATAAGCTGCAGTAAAATGCTTAATGTTGAAGAAACATAAAAACACAGCCTCTTCCTTGTAGGGACCTGTAAGGGTGCTCCCAGATGGAAATAAGTGCAATAAAGCTGCTGGATATTTTGGTTTGACTTCCTAAATTTCTTTATTCTTCAGAAGGTGGGGACTTTGATTAGACTGAAGATTCTCAGTCTGTGGAAAGTAAGGTGTCTGTCACATATTGGCAGATTAGTCAACATTATCAGGTAGTGTGCCTAGCACTGTAGTCAGTGTTATTTGGGTTTCTCTTGTTTGGGTTTGTGTTTGTTGGGGTGATTGTGTTTTTTTGGTTTGTTTGGTTAGAGAATTTCATTATCTTTCAGCTCAATGTTATATTTCTCTCTAAACCAACTTGTTCAGTCTATCTCTACTTTTACTAAGAAACTAAGGCTTAAAGAGCTAATTTACTTGGGGTTTCTTAATACAGGTATTTTGAGATGGTCTAGAAATAGAATCTACATGCAAAGGCTTAGTCACCTTTGTTTTTCTAATAAGATGGCTGTACAGCACATTGTAGACCTTTACTGAGAGAGCAGGTTAGTTCTAAGATACTTAAATACTTAAAAGACAAAGGTGTCCTTTTATTCAGAGATACTTCAGGTATGTAAGCATTGAAAAATCCCCTGACTTCCTCTTTGATATGGGCCATTCCTGACAAATCCTTCTCTCTCCACACCAAATTTTGACATCTGAGGTCACTTACAAGGTCACAGCAAGTTTTGTCAAAGGTACGTATCTTCTTGTAGGAGTAAACTTTGAGGATTATTTGGAAACTTTTTTTTCCTCAAAGTGTGGTGTACTGGTTTTGTTCCCTTTACTGCTCTCAGGAGTTCAAAACAACTTTGATTCCTAATTGACATTCTATTACTACTCTTGAGATATTATCTTTGTCGTACATCATCTATAATTAAATCAGCTAGTACAGTAGGTGCAGGTATCTATCTGTCATTAAATGGAGTTATCTTTCAAGTACGCCTTTATCAGTTGTACATTTGCTCTGAAATAAGTCACAGATATTTAAGCACTGAGGTACATGACCAAAGAGGTTAGAAATCCTCAGAGACTCTTAATAGAGAAATGATTTGCCTTTTTTTTTTTTTTTCTTTTAAATTTGGAAAGTATCTTGACTTCATTAAAGTTTCTCACTATCCTTCAGAAAGTATAATCAAAAGATATCTGTTCCTGTCCAAGTAGATGACTTCAGTGATCTATCTTACTATTAATTTTTGCACTGTTTGGAAGCACTTCTAAAGGTGAAAAGAATAATCTTCATCCTGGAAATAACTTATTTGCTGTTCTTTAGTGACTTATGTTTTCCATATAGCTTCGATGAACACAATATAGGATAAGTAAATTAGAGAAAATTTGTGTTATTTAGTTTTTGATCATGTAACATGGAAAAATTAATCTACAATATGTTCACTACCTGGAAGTAACACAGGCCAAAAATAAAATTTTGTCAATCTACTGCGTGTGCACTTAGATGAATAGATAAAATATACATGAAATGCTACTAAACCAAAATGACAGCATGCTGAATTCATTGTAGTGTAGTGGTTTACCTGAGGTAGAATAATATAGTGGTAAAAGATTCAGGTTCTATCTATTTTACTTCAGTATATTTAACTTAGATGCAATTACATTCACTCTTCTGATGGGAAAAAGCCTTCATATTATGTTTGAGGGGAGATGTAGCTACATGATTAGTACCAGTAACCCAAATAAAAATGTATTTAGAAGTGCACACACATTTCACTTAAGGTATGTTTTGCCTTAATGGAGCAGGTTTGCGCCATTCTTAGAGCTAGAACTTAACTGGTACCAAGCAATAGAGTTCCTCACCCAGGGTGGTTGGACTGGAATCTGAAAATCATGATCCTGGAGCTCTTTGGAGTATTTTTTAAAATTAAGTAGCTCATAAGTTATAAACTCTGTCCAGCACCCATGAATAGAAATAAAAGCAAATTTAAAATGTTAAATTTGAAATATTGTGGTGGATTTTTCCATGTGCATCTGAGTAACTTCCAGAACCTCTTAATCACTCTGAGGTGAACTTCGTCTACTCTCACTATGCAATAGCATATACCTATGTAATACCTACTGTCATGGTTTGACCCTGGCCAGATGCCAAGGGCTTATTAAAACCACTCCACTACTTTTTCTCCTCCCCTCAGCAGCTGGACAGAGGAGAGGGAAAAAAAAAAAAACCCGCGAAGGAATTTTCATGAGTAGAGATAGGTGTTGAGAGAAGCAGTTATTAGCAGGCAAAACAAACTCAGAGTGAGGATAAAACTTAGATTCATTACTAACAGAATAAGACTTAAATTAACTACTAACAGAATAAAGGCCAGAAAGTAAGAAATAAAATAGTCTTAAAACAAAACCCCTTCCCCCCCCCCAGCCCTCTTTCTGCACCAGCTCTCCCTTCCCCTCCCAGTGGTGCAGGGGAATGGAGAAGGGAGGGGTTTGCAGTCAGAGTATTGTTGTTG